>AYEL01073333.1:0-31362 GCA_000484575.1 Olivierus martensii | reverse complement strand
TATAAATAAAAAAAAAAAACATAAAATTTATTATAAAATTTATATAAATAAAACTATAAATTATTAAACATGCTTATCATTAAATAGATTAAATTAAGTTAGTTTAGTTTTAATTATACGGTCGAATATGATGATATACTGTATAGTAAAAGTATTATTATGGAGATAAATTATTAAGATAAGACTTGGGGACTTAAACCAGGGTCTTACACTGCCATTATTTGGTGGCGAAGAGTTTTACTTAAGACCTGCAGGACTGAACTTGGAAAGATTCAAAGGTTGGCCTGTTTGAGCATCGCTGGGGCTATGAAGGCTGCTCCTACTGCTACTCTTAAGGTCCTGTTGGGCATTCCTCCTTTGCATTTGTTTGTTGAGGCGAGTACCCGGGATGGCTATTATAGGCTCCATTGTTCTGGAAGAGGGATTTCTTGGACCCACAACTGGAGCATTTATCTTTTGAATCGGACAGTTTACATTGTAACATTCTTGGGATGGTTTAGGATTACATGGTATCTAGATTTAACTTTTTCCGGCCCTTCACTGATGTTTTTCCCAGTTTGGAGAGCTGGAGATGGAGATTTGGATGCAATATCAAGGGTGATTTGTTGTGGTACTAAAACCGCTACTGGCGTTGGGATTGGGATTTACTGCGAGAGGATGCGAATGTTCTATTCCTATTGCTTTGGGCGGTTCGCCACTGTCTTTCAGGCAGAAATTTTTGCTATATGTTAAAATTAATCTTGATAGGGACTATGTAAGTAAACATATTTACATCCTATCTGATAATCAGGCTACCCTTAAAGGGCTTAATAGTTCCAGCTTTGTTTCTAAGCTTGTTTAGGAATGCCGTCTTTTCATTGAGGAACTGGCTATCAAGAACAGGTTGCAGCTTGTTTGGATTTCGGTGCACAAGGAGATTATGGGCAATGAGGTTGCTGATGACTTCCCAAGGAAGGGGCTTCTCCTTTATTGACCTTTATTGGACCTGAGCCTGTCCTGGGTATACCTGATGCATTTGGGCAGGATGTCAGGGGTGGTTGGCGCCCAGCATCTCATTTCCTGCAGGTTCACTTCTGTTCTTAGGCAGGCGAAAGCTCTCATTTTAGGTTGCTCTGCTCAGCGAACTAAAGAGTTGCTTTCACTACATAAACATAAAGTTAGTGAGGTTGCTTACGGGGCACTGTCACCGTAGTAGACATCTCACTTGATTGGGATTGTTAATAGCCCTATTTGTAGAAGATGTCAGGTCAAGGACGAAACTCCTATTCACATTTTGTGTGAATGTGTGGCCCTTTCTTGGCTTAGGTATGATCTTTTTGGGTTGTGTTTTCCTGCTCCAGAAGATCTTGCTACTGTCTCATAGAGGAAGGTATTGTCTTTTGTTTTAAAGACGGGATTTCTTCTAGAATGATTTGTTACGGGTGCACAATAGACTATTGGTGATCGCAGTGCTTGGGCAACATAGGCTTCCCCTTCACATCTAATCTAATCTAACCATTCTAGGGCAAGTGATAAGGTAGATGAGCCACAATCACCATACTAGAGTCTCTGTATTTCAGTGTTGCACAAATATCGAACGGTGAAATTGCCTCAATGCTGAAGTAAAATTTAAAAATTTAATTCGTGCACTAATGAATTTATACAATATTTTTACACTTTAGCACGAATTTTCTTATATTTTCCATTTTACTTTTATATTTTTTATTGCACATTAACATTAAAAACCCATAAAAGTTAACAATAACAAATTACAAAATTTATTTTTATAGTTGCACATTACTTTATTTTTAAATAAAAGAGGAAGGGATAGAGAAATAAAATAACAATTTCAAAATTTAAGAGGGTTTAATAAATTGCTTGAAATTATTACATTGGGATGTCTAAAATGAGCAAAATTATGCTTACGTAATAGGGCTCACAATACCGACAAAAATCATAATATCGGTATTTCGATATTTTTATTTCATGAAATCGGAATATCGGTATTAATACTGATATTCCAAAGATCATCCTATTTATCAATAAATTTTGATCAGATTAGGTTAGTTTGATTATGTAGCCATAATCGCACGAGGGAAATACTCTATCTGGTGGTGCCACTAATAGAGCCCATCACAGGCTGGCCAACACTGATGATGGGGGTCAACAGGATGGTTGAATGATGGGGTTCAACGGACGAGCCCGGACCCACCTGAAAAAAATGGAGGTATGGGACCCGGACTTGAATCCAGGTTGATAAGCTACAGCTTTACCACTCGGCAAATTTTGATCACAATTATGGAAATGCTTTAAATTTAGCTTTTATTACAATAATAAATACTGTATACTGAAAAAACTATAAAATATACATTTTTACAAAAAATATAGCACAGTGTATTCAAACTGATACTTAAATTTTTTGTCCTATTTTGGGAAAATCATCTGTAAATAATATATAAAAACCAATAACAAACACAAAACAAAAACATAAAAAGATGTCACATCATATCAACTATGATTTAAGATTATTAAAACAATTTGTGTTTCTGTTTAAAAATGACGGTGCAGCTTTAACTTTCTATATTTAGGTATGAGTATCATTCTATTATTTCTGCTATTGAATTGTTTGATGTTATAACTAATAAAATCCACTCTACATACTAGTTATATTATATTTGTTAATGCAAAATCTTATATGCTGATGAAAAAGTAATTGATAAGCTGAGGATAAATTTAATAATTAGTATTAATAGCCTTATTCTGTTAATCTTTATCAGTAAAAGTTCGAATATTGTTTCTTTTATCATATTATACTCAGATTCTGTCCTTTTCATATACATGTGTGTTGCTGAAGCAAATATAACGGAATCTCACAAAGCAAGAACCAATTACCATATTTTCCATAGAGTTAATACTTCGATTAGCGCGAGAAATTCGTGGAACCAATTATTCGCGCTAATCGAGGCCTACCTGTATTTGTTTGATTAATTAAGTTTTCAATTTTATGCATCTTGGGTTTTGAATATCTCCAAATCATAATATGTTCTTACTGTCGTTTTTCCAAGTCCTTTTTAATAATAAGGACACTAAATTTTAACATCTTAAGGACACACGCCATATTATAAAGTATAATTATTGAATTAAGTTTTCAATTTTATGCATCTTGGGTTTTGAATATCTCCAAATCATAATATGTTCATACTGTCGTTTTTCCAAGTCCTTTTTTAATAAGGACACTAAATTTTAACATCTTAAGAACACGCCATATTATAAAGTTTAATTATTATTACATAAAATTTATTTTTAATAATGCCTATCGTGATCAGGATTAAAAGTTTGAAAAATTCAAAGAATTTATTTGAATTATTATTATAAATTGATAAAAATTAATAAGATATATTTCATTCTAATTACACAATTTGTCGTATTTTTTACTGTACAGGACACGCAAAATTTATAACAGTTTGAAAAATTCAAAGAATTTATTTGAATTATTATTATAAATTGATAAAAATTAATATAAGATATATTTCATTCTAATTACACATTTGTCGTATTTTTTACTGTACAGCACACGCAAAATTTATAATTTTTATAAATATTCTCTAGCTGCCTATCGTATATACAATTTAAATAATTTTGCCCATTTGTGTTAATGTAACATAATATTAAAAAAAAAAACATTTGAATATAATTAATATGGAAATTCATTTTGTCAATTTCATTTTTAATTCTGGTCTTATCGAACTGAGTCACGAAAACAGAAAAACATAAACTGAAACTGAAATTTTCGGTTTCAGATGAATTCGATTTTAGACTCCCGAGTAAATCGATTATTTTTAACCGATTATTATGATTTCAATTGGTACGTATATTTCGATTATTTAATATAAAAATAATTATTTTTTCTTTTCAATAATTTAGAATGAAATAACATAAATAAACCAGAGAAATTTCTTTATTTATAAAAAGCCACTTCCACTTTACTATTTACTCACAGTTATGTTTTTTTTATTAATTTCATTTAGATAGGCAATCCTAGATAATAAAATTATTTTAATTAATTTTGATTAATAAATATTAGCTAAAAATATTTAATTGTCATAAACTTGTTATAATAAGCATACCTCGATTATCTGAATTATCTCAGTATTTCCCAGAAAAAACTGAGTTAAGAAAGGTCGGAAGCAATTTATAAGTTCTTGTTTGTCCTTGTCATAAAAAATAGCGTGTTATTTTGCAATAATTTTAAATATTAAACAGAAGGAATACTTACCTGATCGGGTATATGGCAAATCATATTTATTACTCCATTTACATCACTAGGTATAGTCGGGATGCTTCCATCAGTAGGCATAGTCGGGAGGTTTGCTTTTTCACATATAGGAACGTTGGCTAATAAAGTTGCTAAATCATACTGCTGCTGCACAAGCTAAAGGATATATAACATGTATATCAGGCAATAAAACATTAACTTACAAAAATATATTTAGAAACATACCTTTACTATATTTCTGTCTTTACAACACTGAACTACTGGAGAAGGATCAGCTTTACCTAATTAGTGAAGTAAAGCATGCAAAAACATATTTATGGCTTCATAAGAAACAAAAATTCTTACTTACCACATAGCTGATTAGCATAATCATTTAGTTGGTCAGCTTGAGAAAAATAAAAACTCAGAAAGAACGTTAAATAAACGATAGACTTCATATTGATTTAATTCGAGTTGAATTTAATTTTTGATGCTTTTTATTAAAATAATATTCGTTTATATAGAAATTTATGATTAATTGATTTTTAATGATGATTATTAGAAAATCGTAATGTTTCGAACAACACCAATCAAAATTTTTAAATTTTTAATAAATTTTCCTAAAGTAGAATGGTAAAATGTCGATGATTCATTGTTAATGATGATTCATAATCATTATTTATTGAAGCAATTATATGTAATAAATATCGATTTTAATATCTAATTATATTCGGTTATATCATCGTGATGATGTTTTACATCTAGCAAGTTGTTAACCTATATATTTTTATGCAAGTTTTATTATCGATCACAAGACTATAAAATAAATCTTGGTTGATTAATTTCGATGAAGTTTTTATGTTGTGTGATATTTTATTAATATTGCAATATTTATCACAATTTTATTAAATGTTGGCTGATTTATTATTATCAATTTGTTGTTGTACTAAAAACAATTGCGGATTCGACCTTCAAGAATTTATAATTCTTGAAGATAATATTTTCTTCAAGAATCTTCAAATATTATCTTCAGGAATTATAAATTCTCCTTTATTAATTTAAAATGATTTTGGAATTTTAAACAATGCAATAAATTCTTGAATTTATGGAAATGAAGATTTTAATATTAAATTTTTATTAAAATATTCATTTCCATAAATTCAGTAATTTATTGCAATATACCATAAAAAGAGATTCTCCTATTATTGTTGTAATAATAGGAGAATGCTCTTTCTATGGTTTATTGAATATTCAGATGATACAAAAATGTATCAGTTAATTCATTAAATTTCGTATAATTTTGAAGAAAAGAAGAATATAAGCCAATGTTTCCAGAAAGAAACTCCAATGTTTCTTTCTAGGAAACGATAAATAGTGATAGAAAAATCTGGAGACGTCCTAGATAATTCTAGTCACAATGAATAGTTTCTTCAGATTATTTAATTTATTGTTATATTCCATATTTAAGTTATTTAAAATTTATGAATTTTTTAAGTGATTTGTAAAAATTCATTAAAATAATAAAACTTTTCTTTAAGATGATGTATCTCCGAAAATTATTCCTTTATTTAAAAAAAAGAATGAATTATGTACTGAACTGAAAATTTTTGATTTCTTTCGTTTATATGGTATGTACAAATAAATCATATAATCTGTATATTAGATTCGTGTATTTTTTCGTATATACATATTATACGAAAAAATACACATTTAACAAATATATTTTACAAAAAGAGATCAAGTTCCGTTCTATATCAGGTATTTAGAACATAAAGTTTTGTAAATATTAAACAGTGATGATAATGCACAAAATTTAGAGCTGTTTTCAGAGGTTTAGCCTGATGAAACTAAGCAGATTGATAGAAGGGAAGATATAGAGTGGAATACATAGAACGAAGGAAGGAATGAAAATGAGTAAAATGAATGAACTTTTAGAGGAATCCCCGATCCAATTTATTCCTGAAATTATTCTCTTAGAGAATGTCCTTATATACAGCACGTTCTTGAACAAAGAAGAATTATTATTGTATTGTAATGATATAAACAGTCGCACTTCCTGCGATTGTGACAAAGTGTTATAACTAAACAAAACTTTATATAAAACTTACAATAGCGATGATAAAGTAAATTTTAAATTTTTATTTGCATAGTATTTTGCTAACTTGTAACTATAATCTAATTATATTCGGTTATATCATCGTGATGATGTTTTACATCTAGCAAGTTGTTAACCTATATATTTTTATGCAAGTTTTATTATCGATCACAAGACTATAAAATAAATCTTGATTGATTAATTTCGATGAAGTTTTTATGTTGTGTGATATATTATTAATATTGCAATATTTATCACAATTTTATTAAATGTTGGCTGATTTATTATTATCAATTTGTTGTTGTACTAAAAACAATTGCGGATTCGACCTTCAAGAATTTATAATTCTTGAAGATAATATTTTCTTCAAGAATCTTCAAATATTATCTTCAGGAATTATAAATTCTCCTTTATTAATTTAAAATGATTTTGGAATTTTAAACAATGCAATAAATTCTTGAATTTATGGAAATGAAGATTTTAATATTAAATTTTTATTAAAATATTCATTTCCATAAATTCAGTAATTTATTGCAATATACCATAAAAAGAGATTCTCCTATTATTGTTGTAATAATAGGAGAATGCTCTTTCTATGGTTTATTGAATATTCAGATGATACAAAAATGTATCAGTTAATTCATTAAATTTCGTATAATTTTGAAGAAAAGAAGAATATAAGCCAATGTTTCCAGAAAGAAACTCCAATGTTTCTTTCTAGGAAACGATAAATAGTGATAGAAAAATCTGGAGACGTCCTAGATAATTCTAGTCGCAATGAATAGTTTCTTCAGATTATTTAAGTTATTGTTATATTCCATATTTAAGATATTTAAAATTTATGAATTTTTTAAGTGATTTGTAAAAATTCATTAAAATAATAAAACTTTTCTTTAAGATGATGTATCTCCGAAAATTATTCCTTTATTTAAAAAAAAGAATGAATTATGTACTGAACTGAAAATTTTTGATTTCTTTCGTTTATATGGTATGTACAAATAAATCATATAATCTGTATATTAGATTCGTGTATTTTTTCGTATATACATATTATACGAAAAAATACACATTTAACAAATATATTTTACAAAAAGAGATCAAGTTCCGTTCTATATCAGGTATTTAGAACATAAAGTTTTGTAAATATTAAACAGTGATGATAATGCACAAAATTTAGAGCTGTTTTCAGAGGTTTAGCCTGATGAAACTAAGCAGATTGATAGAAGGGAAGATATAGAGTGGAATACATAGAACGAAGGAAGGAATGAAAATGAGTAAAATGAATGAACTTTTAGAGGAATCCCCGATCCAATTTATTCCTGAAATTATTCTCTTAGAGAATGTCCTTATATACAGCACGTTCTTGAACAAAGAAGAATTATTATTGTATTGTAATGATATAAACAGTCGCACTTCCTGCGATTGTGACAAAGTGTTATAACTAAACAAAACTTTATATAAAACTTACAATAGCGATGATAAAGTAAATTTTAAATTTTTATTTGCATAGTATTTTGCTAACTTGTAACTATAGTGAACATTATAAATAAAAAAAAAAAACATAAAATTTATTATAAAATTTATATAAATAAAACTATAAATTATTAAACATGCTTATCATTAAATAGATTAAATTAAGTTAGTTTAGTTTTAATTATACGGTCGAATATGATGATATACTGTATATACAGTGAAACCTGTCTAAGTTGGACACATTTGATTCCTTCAAAATGTGTTCAAGTTAGAGAGGTGTCCAACTTAGAGAGATTCATAAAATCAAATTTTTTTTTAAACATACTAAACACTAAATTTTTCATGTCAATGCAAGCCTTTATTCAATTCAAATTGGAAACATTTATTATTTTAAATGAAACTCAGAAATGTCAAATATAAACTACAGTCTATCAATGGTTTCAACATGAGAACTATTTATTTGAAAAGAAGTCTGTATGAAGCCTTTTTATATTTAATTACACTTTATCCACACATTTTCAATTTTATTTATTTTTATACCAAATAGTTTCAACAATCTCTGGTTCATAATTAGAAAATACTTATTATTCAAATTCCTGTGCATATTTCACAAACTGTTTCATGATCATTCCAACAAAGTCTCTATATAAATTGAGCTGGATATAATCTTTTCAACCAGACTTCATCTTTTCAGCCAGACTTCATCTTTTCAGCCAGACTTCATATTCAGCCAGTGACAGATTTTACAAATTTTGACAACAGTTAAAATTTTATGATGATAGTTCTGAGGAAGAGCACTCAGTTCTCCAAGGTCAAAGCTATTGACCTCTTGCATTCCTTCCTGAATCTGTAAGGGAACACAGCTTTTTTAAAACATTTCTGAATAGTTAATTGTGAAAGTTCTTGTCATGCAACATAAATCCATCTCACTACATCCAGAATTGTAAATGATCTGTAATTTGATTCTTTTGGTCTAATGTCAGTTTATTTGATTTTCTTTTACTGCTTTTTAAGATCTCTAACGAAAGCTTAATCACAGCAATAGAAGAACAGAACACAATTCTCAAAGAAAAAATATAAAATATAAACCAAGGTCTATAAATACCAAAACTAGCTATTTATAGCCCAAATATTTTTAATTTTATTGCAATAAAATATTCTGGCTATAATTTGGCTAGTTTTGGTTTGATTTTTCTCAATGCTCAGTGTTTGTATTTACAGTAATAAGTAAATTATGGATTTATAAGTCATCAGTAACTGTCTCAAGGCATGATTAATCAATGTTATAAGTTTTTCTTTCACAAATTACTTTGGATAATCTTCTAAACCTAAATAAAATTTAAGATTTTATTTCGATCAATTATCAAAAAGTGTCCATCTTATTAGAAACAGTTTTTCAAGATACAAGATACAGAGGTGTCCATATACAGGTTTTTGGACATTGTGTAAAATATAAGCTTTTGTCCGGTTCCAGGAAAAGTCGTTCAACATAGGGAGGTGTCCAACTTAACAGGTTTTACTGTATATAGGGATTGCCAATTCTGTGACCACTTGGATATGACTAACAGAAATGATGAGGAAACTGGAAAATTTAAGAAGTTTTTAGTTCTTTTTTTCTGTGTTGTTTTCCAATCAGCAGGTTTTAAGCGGCAGAGAAGCCCATTGTTAGGTTAAGTTAGGTTATGTTAGTTAAGCTGCCAAATCTCACGAGGGTCATTCTGTATCTGACGGCGGCCACTTACAGAGCCCATCACAGGCTGGCCAACACCCATTATGGGATCAATAGGATGGTTGAAGGATGGGGTTCAACTGGCCGGCCCAGACATCATCTGAAAAACTGGAGGTGTGGGACCCGGATTTGAGCCCGGATCCTCCAAGGTGGTAAGCCACAGCTTTACCAAGAGGCCACCCGGCCAACACAGAGAATCCTAGTGTTCCCGAATCGCTTCTATTGCGTCTATAGCGAAATATCGTGCAATAGAGATATCGATTATAGTAATTTTTATTTTGTATGTTCTATAATACAGGATTTTTTTAAATTTTCTTATATCAGAAAGTTAATTTTGAATTAATTTAATCCTTTTAAATTAATAGCCATATAAATATCAGTAAATGGAAAATAATTAGTTATACTGATAGTCGAACTAACGAATTAGCAAGTAAAATGGCCTTGGACTGTAATCAGAAAAGTATCTTTATGCTACTGTAATTTCAGGCCGAGGCAAATTTATTTCAAAAAATTATAGTTCAATTGTTAAATATCAGATGGCGCCATGTTAGCCAAAATTGAATTACAATAATTAATTACCGTATGGTAATGCAGTATTCTAAATGAATAGAAATTATTACTAGAATTTCTGTTTTCTTCAAAAAGTATTCCACAAGGGATCATTTATGCTTTAAACCAACCATTTACATGCATATATGTATATATTCTAATCGAATTCGAGGAATTGAAATTTACAATGTAGTATTTGATTACAATAGTTTTTAATTTCTGCATTTAAATTATAAAAAACGTATTTTAACTTTTTGATGGGTCTTATAATTTTTACAACTGTATAAAATCATCTTCCATATTTATTTTAAGGCTGTTTCCATCTTCCTTGGATATCATGCAGTAAAGGCTTTCTACAGTCCCACCATGGAGGATCCGGATCCCACACCTCCAGTTTTTCAGGATGAGTCCGGGCCCGGCTCGTTGAACCCATCCTTCAACCATCCGATTGACTGCATCATGGATGTTGGCCAGCCTATGATGGGCTCTATAAGTGGTCGCTGTCAGATATAGTATATCTCTCGTGTGATATGGCGGCTTAACTAACCTAACCCAACTCAACCCAACTTCAACGGATATCGTGCAATAGAGACTTTCTACATTCCCACCCTAGAGGATCCGAGTTCAAACACAGGGTCCCATACATCCGGTTTTCAGGAGGAGTCCGGGCCCCGCTCATTGAACCCCATCCTTCAACCATCCGTTTGACTCCATAATAATGTTGGCCAGCCTATGATGAGCTGTATAAGTAGTTGCCGTCAGATACAGTGTATCTCATGAGTATATAGCAGTTTAATGTTTAATCTAACACACCTAGCCTAATCTTTCTACAGTCCATCACATAAATTTGATCTGTCGATAGATGAAAATGAGAATCGATGGATTGATCTCGGATTCCCGAAACAATTCGTTGATGTGGGACATGTAATCAATGTCAGATAACCACGTGAACCTTCAGATGCCGTTACGGCACGGTCAACTCTCAGTATATAAATTTATAATTCAATCCAAGTTTTATATGATAAAAGTTAATTTATAAGCAAAATATTTTCATTGTTATTTAATATACAAATAACTCGATTTAAGTATAAATAAAAGTTTATTTTGAGGTTATCACGTGTTGTATTGATCACCTGTATCGTAGTTAAATGTGGAACTTATTGCTACTTTTTGTTTATTCATTAAATTTTATTACTTAACTTTGGTTAATATAATAACCTTTTTTATATTATATTCCAGATTTTTATGTGGGTTTTATTATTTCAGATGTTCAGATTTAAGCAATTAAAATATTTTATAGTTGCAGTTGTACTTAAATATAGATAACTGTCAATACTGAGAGCACCTTAATTGTCTCACCTCTCAGTTGACTAGTACCAAATTGTTCGCAATAATGAAGAATCGTGCTATTATTATGCTATGCTTAATTTCATTATCCACTTCTTTTTCACTTTTACCTTCTCTTTCTCTTCCTTCTCTTCCTTTATTCCCCACTTCTCTCCTCTCTACTGTTATGAAAAATCCATTAAAAGAGCTGACTAAAATCTACTGTTGTAAGTATAGTATACTTAATATGTAATGATACTTGCTTAAAAATAACTAATTAATTAAATTTTAAAATAAATTTAGCATTGACAAATATGAAAGAAGCACGTCAATGTGTAGCAGAAAATAATCAGCAGAAGGTATGTTTTTATTTTTCTTTCTAATGAAAACTAGTGTACATATAAATATTTATATTTTACAATTGTCATTTATGTAGGCAATAAACTTGTTTCGAAATTGCATGCAAAAGGTGAAATCTCTGAAAACTTTGGACGAGATGACGGATTTTTATTGCAATAAAATGAATTCACAGGTAATTTGATAGTAAAGCAATATATATATAATTAAATTGATAAGAAATTTAACATGAAACGCAACTGTTCGAAAGGAATCTGCTAAAGCCAATGCCTGTTTGGATCCAGTAGTAATAAATTTGATTGCAACTGATGCAACTTACTTGCCTACAGTACTGGTAAGAAATTTAATATTTTTATCTTAATTCATCAATACCGATATAAATTTTACTCTTACATTTTTCTAGAATTGCATGTTTAAAGTGAAAAAACGTGAGAAGTGAAATAATAATAACTGTTGAAATTGTTGACAACTACTTATGTAATAAAGTTGTTAAGAAATCTTATAATATGTATTTATTTCTTTGGCAAAGAACGTTTTCAATTAATTTTTTTACACCTGTATGTTTTACCTGATTTCTAATTCTTTTTTTAATTAAAAATTAAAGAAATGATACAAAAATATATAATAATTCTTATGATTTTAGATGTAATAAATCGAATCGTTACATTAATTTATCATTTTAAATTAATAAACTTTAAATGGTTTCATTTAATAGTTATAGAATAAAGGGTAATAGAATAAAAGTATCATTATAGAGATATCACACTGATGAAACATCGCTATCACTGTAAAAATTTAAAAATTAAAACTGTCTATCTGAACTTATGTTACTTCATATCTATAATACTTATATGTTTATTATTTCGTCAATTATAAAAATGTTAACGTAAGAGAGTAATTCAGTAAAGAGGAAATATAGCTAATTATAAAATAAATATTCATAAATAAATTTTATATATAGCATTATGCTTTAAATATAAATAAAACAGGAAAATTACTGTACTTGCTGGCAAAAGACGTGTCGCATCGCATGCGGTAGCGCGGCGTCTTCCATCAACTTTTTAATGAATAGACATCGACTAACACGAATATTAAACCAAAGATTCTCGTTAGTCGATCTCTATACATCGTGTTCTAAGAAAAACATGTAAATATTTATTTAAAAAAAAAAAATCTCTGCTGTATAGGCAACGCCGCGCTGCCGGATGCAATGCGACACGTTTACCACCAACAAGTAATCTACCATTTAGCCCGAACCTGCATCATGGAAGCTAAAAATGGACGTGTCCTTTCTGACTAAGATTACAGATGAAGTGTACGACTGAGATGGGTTGATTATAGCTCTTTGAACTGAAAAGACTAATGGCTGCTCACCAACAAGTAATCTACCATTTAGCCCGAACCTGCATCATGGAAGCTAAAAATGGACGTATCCTTTCTGACTAAGATTACAGATGAAGTGTACGACTGATATGGGTTGATTATAGCGCTTTGAACTGAAAAGACTAATGGCTGTTCACTATTTCAAGCCAGGCACACTTACTAATTATGAATTGAGTAAGTAGATAATACCCTTTAATATCATATTTTAAATTTTAAATATTGGTAACTAAGTGTAGGATATTTACAGATTTATTTTTTAAAATTCTAATATGCCGTTAGTGTTTGCCGCCATTTATGATATACAAACTATATATGGTTTTTTTATATACGGTGATTCCGCTTAATTGGGACACGTTGGACTAAGCCATTTTGGCCTAATTAAGCGGGTGTCCCAATTAAACGTAAAATAAAATATGTAATACGCAGGTAAATAAATAAGTAGGTAAAAATATAATTATTAGGTACCTATTTTAACAATTTATTAAAATAGGTAACTAATTATTAGTTTTTATTGAAGATATCCATTGGGACACGTTGGACTAAGCCATTTTGGCCTAATTAAGCGGGTGTCCCACCCGCTTAATTAGGCAAAAATGGCTTAGTCCAACGTGTCCCAATTAAGCGGAATCACCGTATATAAAAAAACCATATATAGTTTGTATATCATATATGGCGGCAAACACTAACGGTATTGTTATATTAGCATATTAATTGGGACACCCGCTTAATTAGGCCAAAATGGCTTAGTCCAACGTGTCCCAATGGATATCAATTAGACGTAAAATAAAATATGTAATACGCAGGTAAATAAATAAGTAGGTAAAAATATAATTATTAGGTACCTATTTTAACAATTTATTAAAATAGGTAACTAATTATTAGTTTTTATTGATATCCTCTGACTTCATCTTCAACACTGGGCCGCTGATATTCACGCCTCGCCCGCTAACTATAGAAATCCATTGATCTAATGCTTCTACTTCTGGATCCTTTCCATCACGCTTTCTTTTGGATGTTTCCGGAATTTCTTTCTGTAATGCCCACTCCTCACGCAGTTGATTTTCTTGTTGTAGGAGACGCGCTATAGTAGATTTTGGTTTATTTCAGTGAGTCTACCATGGCTTGTATTAAATGGCTGGCTTTTAATTTTATCCAGCAAAGCAATTTTACTCGAAAGTGTAAAATTTTAAATAAAATCGACACTGTAAATGAATATCGCTAGGTACAGTAACGGTAGATTCTTAAGCAGATGCGCACTTGCCAGACTCACTACGATAGATAGAGTTGATTCTCATCACGCTAGTGTTGCATATCGCTAGGTACAGTAACGGTAGATTCTTAAGCAGATGCACACTTGCCAGACTCACTACTATAGATAGAGTTGATTCTCATCACGCTAGTGTTGCAGAATATAGTATTGTTATGCAGTATTTATCAACGATGATATTTACTTATAATTTTATTAAAGAATGGATGTTTATATTAGTGCGGCGACAGTGTGTCGACGATGTGTAATAGGACACGAAAAAAACTACTCGCTCCATTGTGTTGGTTTGTACTGTCTTGTAGAAAGGTTGAACCTGAAAAATTACCTGTACAATAAACTGTCGTTATAATTTTTATATAATTGATTTTTTTAAGAAAACACACAACAAGTATTAGTGTATGTAGTGTAACCATACTTTCGAAAATCCCTAAAATATATCAAAAATTGAAAATTCCTTTTCTCCTGCTAATTTAAACGCTTAATTTAAAGCGTTTAAATTATGTATTAGTTTATTAATTTGGTAGCCGTTCTTTGATATTTGGCCCAATTAATCGGTGTCCCAATTAAGCGGAATCCACTATATTCCCTTAGAGGATAAAACTGAAATGTTATTTGCATAAAAGTGATTTTTTTGAAGCTTAAACTAAAAAAAAGTTTCATATCGAGAGAATGGCAGCGATGTTTTATGAAATATAATACTATTATTTATAAATAGTATATACAGAGTGTTCTGTCGAAGCGGCGACAAACTCAAAGGAGCGATAGAAGGCCAAAAGGAAGAGGAGGATTGATTTAAGAGAAACCAAAATTGCCATGAAACTTTCTATCGCAAACCACATTTATCGGTGAAAATCGTAAAAATCTTTATGCCTGCGGAATGACATCCGACATTGTACTCTACATGACAGACTATGTTGTAAACCTATTATCAAATAAATGTTTATTTTTCTTATAATTGTGCTGTTTGTTGTCCTCGCTAGATGACAGATCCTGCATAAGTATTTTCGCAATTTTCTCCCATTATTCGTGGTTTGCGGTAGCATGTTCCATGGCAATTTTGGTTCTCTCGATGACTACTATCGCTCCTCTGAGTTTGTCGCTGCTTCAACAGAATACTATACGTGGTTTGCGGTAGCATGTTCCATGGCAATTTTGGTTCTCTCGATGACTACTATTGCTCCTCTGAGTTTGTCTCTGCTTCAACAGAACAACCTGTTTATATACAGGGTGAAGAAAAACTTCGTCGTAAAATTTTATCCCTATTTACGACGAAATTTTATTCCTATATAGTACAAAAATACTATATAGGAATCTATGACAGATCTATCATTATTTTTAAATATATGCATTCTAAAGTATTATAATATACGAGAACAATTGTATATTTTATTTTATCTGTACAATAAGTTGAACATGAATATATAAAATGTGTATATTGAAGAAACTGTGCATAACAAGTATACAGTTGTACAACTTGCTTACAATTTAGCAAAAAATCTACAATAGGTCTACAGATGCACAGTTATAAAAAAAACGAAATAATGTATGTACAGTTGATGAAAATGTATACAAAATGCCAAACAATGTAAGAAAATATGCATAATGAGTAAACAGATATACAAAATGTATACAATTGTTCAAAATGTATAAAAAAATGCATAAAACTTAATAAAATATGCTTAATAGATGTATAAATGTACACTTGTAGAAAACAGGAATACACATATCAAATTATATGCAAACTGCAAACAATTTAGCAAAATATGCTCAATAGATGTACAAAGGTGCACTTGTAGAATTGATGTACAAATATGCAAAATGTGTACAAATGAACAAAATGTGCACAATAGCTGTACAGATTTATAATTGTACAAAATATACATAATTGGAGTACAGTTATATTATACAAATAATATGAAAAATGTGTACAATTTAACAAAATATGCTCAATAGGTATACAATTGTTCAAAGTGCATACAAAATGCGTAAATTGAATAAAATTTCGCAAATGATGCAGTTGTGCAAAATGTACGAGATGCATACAATTTAACAAAATATGTACAATAGAGGTACAGATGTACAGTTATATAAAATGTGTGCATTCGGTTTATAATTGTGCGAAAGTACACATCAGGCATACACGTACAAAAATGTATACAACAGACTTATTATGTATGATAATCATGCACAATTGCAAAATGGAAAGTGTATATTATCATTGTACATCTGCACTATACAGTGTCTTCTCATTATAATATAATATGCAGCAGTTATGGTGATAAGGTATGGCACAGTCCACACCAATAGACTCTTTCATAAAGATAATACTCAATTATTTGAAATTTTATTTAGAAAATTATTTGAATTTTTATTTCAAATAACGTATTTGTTTAAATAAATTTTTTATTTGAAGATAAATTATTTAAACAAATAATTCTCTTGAAAATTATTTCAAATAAATTATTTAAAAGCCAGATTATCTCAAAATAACCTTATATTTTATCTAGCAATATTCAATTATTTGAAAAATTATTTCTTATTAATTATTTCAAATAAAAGTTGCCAAGGTCTTATCTATGAGTAGGATTTTTTATAATGATGATTATTAGAAAATCGTAACGATTCGAACATTGCCAATCAAAAGTTGTTCCACCAAAAATTTTTTTAAACAAATTTTTAAAAAAATTTATATAATCGGTACTTATTAGATTATTATTTATTGAAACGATTCGATGTAGCAAGTATCGATTTTAATATCTAACACAGTATTGCGATAAGATGTTACATCATCGTGATAAGTTACATCATCTAGCAGCTGGTTTGTCTATAAATTTTTATTTAAGTTTTATTATCCATCATAAGACTGTAAAATAAATTTTGTCTGAAAAATTTTTATAAAGTTTTTATGTTGTGTAATATTTTAGTAATATTGCAGTATTTATCACAATTTATTAAATGTTGGCTGACATATTATGAATTTGTTACTGTACCATAAGAATTGTGGATTCGAGTACCTATATTTTTAACATAGAAATGTTATCTTCAAAGATTATAAATTGTGCTTTATTAATTTTAAAAATAATTTTTGGCTTTTTTAAAAACGCTATAAATATTTGAATTTATGGATAAAGAAGATTTTAAAATTTATATTTTTATCATCATCATTATATTGTTGTAATATTAAGAAAATGCTCGAAATTTCTTCGTATTATATATTAAACTAGCATACCCGTGCCCGGCGTTGCTCGGGCAATTCATGGTGTGTTACTTAAGTTTCTCTTTCTCTTAAATTATAACCTTTTAGATGATCGTCAGGATTTTCTTCAATGTATTCTGAAAATCTTTCCCGTACAGATACGTTTTCTATTTGAAATATGTGTCTTTTCGAATGTTCACTTCTTTATCTTTCTTTCTCTATTAGAATTCTGTCGATTTGCTCGATCTTCTAATGTTTCATTTTCCCGAATTAAATGCATTCGTTTAGCACCGGGAGTTAATTCACCTAAAGTGTTCTTTCTTTTTCGTAGCATTATGAAATTTATACAACTGTACGATATACAAAAACGTTATATCAAAACACGTGAAACAACAGTTATAATCTCGAACCAAGAATATCAAGAAATACGTGAATTAGTCTCAAATACAGATTCTTCTTCATAATAAAAACTTACATGAAAAAAAAAAATAATCAGTGATTGAAAAAGATGATAGATTAAATAATAAATCAGTAGTAGCATAAATAATTCGATAATTTTTATAAAATTCTGTTGTTGTAAGTTAAATTGTTCCGTTGCTATGGCAATGACGGTTTCGTTTCTCTACACGTGGTAATGATAGTGACAATCTTAAGGGGCATTAGAAATAACAGTTATAGTCTCGAACCAAGAGCATCGAAAAATACGTGAATTAATCTCAAATGCAGATTATTCTACTTAATAAAAACTTACAATAATGAAAATCACGAAATAAAATAATCATTGATTAAAAAAAGGTAATAGATTAAATAATAAATCAGTAGCAGCATAAATAATTCAATAATTTTTATAAAATTGTATTATTGTAAGTCAAATTGTTGCGTTGCTATGGCAATGACGGTTCGTTTCTCTACACGTGGTAATGATAGTGACAATCTTAGGCTGAATTTCCTAATGTCCGTTATCTTGCCTTATAATTGAACATACAGGCACAGGTATTTAGATTTATATATATTATATATAATATAATATAGATTAGATATCTCTAATAATCATATCTGCGAATAATACGTGGTCGTTAAGCCTAACCAAAGTTTAACATAAGTACCACGTGGTCACTAAGCCTAATCAAAGTTTAACTTAAGTATATTAGGCTAAATAAAGTAATGTAAGCTATAATCAATAGAAAATTAGAAAAATATTTAAAAAATACCTTAAAAACCTTTTAATATGAAAGCTTAAGTTCAATAATTTAACGAAATAATATACAGTTCAATACTCGATATCCGCCATTAAAAGCAGTCTCATTGGGTTATAATGGTCACGTTCAAGAATCACATGTCCATTATGATCCAATGAGACTGCTCAGTTACTAAGCAGACGATCTTAGTAATCTAATGATATCGGTCAGCTAACATGTCACGTGGTCACTGTAACCCAATGAGGTGGTTCAAATAACGTTGATCTTCCATCTTTGATCTTTATCTAGTAATTTACGCCAATTATAATTAAAAAAACAAATTTCTAATAATCAATACCTATCTTAAGACCTTCCTGTCTAACTCCACTAACGGACAAAAGTTGTTTCATAAAAATCCATTCAGCGATTCTCGTGTTATAAATGTACACGTGCGCTCAGGCATTTCAGATTTATAATATGTATAGATATACAGTTCATACAAAACTATGGTACTTAATTCACTAAGGGCCGTTTGCATGACTTTCGGTTTAATCTGCAGAATAGCTATTCTGTAGAATAACTCTAACCCATTCGAAAATCTAAAGATTAAGTACAGAGTGTTGCACGACGTAAAAGATAGCTAATCCGAGTTTAATATTCAGTAGCAAAGATGGCGGTGCGCAGACCAAGAAAAATTTTCGGTTCAAGACTTTTAGGTTCTACGCATTTATTGTTATGAATAATAAAAAGCTCTTATTTTATTAATTTCTTTCGTGTTTTGAAGTCAGATAGATTATACGAATCTTAAGAAGAGTAATGATTTATAATTTTAATGTATTTCTTCTTAAGGTATTTACTATTTTCTATATTTGCAGCTCGGCTTTTTAAGATGTCGGCACGTACCGGTTTAGATATTGTATATGGAAAAATATAATTTCATCGTTCATTTTATCGAATCCTGCACCATATAGAAGTGCAGTTCTTTTGGAAAGTTTTCTCTACTCGTCGTTATCTTTCGATTGGTACTATTTTCATTCATATGGCGCTAATGTAAAATTGTACCTTATTTTTCTTTTCAAATGATAATTTACTTTATATAATACTTTTTCCTATACATGTGCAATCTTTATGAAATAAGAAGTGCAAGAACGTAAAAATAATAGGATTCTAACACGATTTTTTATAGGATTTAATATATTATTTCTGGAAGCAATCTTCTATTTTTTACCATTGATACAGTATATTTTTTACACGCATTTTTCGGGAACGTACCTTGCATCTATCGTGTAAAAACAGAATTAAGTGTACTGTATATGATGCATAATTAAGCATACACTAGCACAACACTCGAATACTTTGTGATAATGGATATACTATCTTAGATCTGAAAATATAGATCTTTATTTCTAGTTTATTATTCTTGTACATCAACATATGTGGTTATAATATATATATATGTATATATAATATGTTAATAACAATTTACTTTATAAATTTAAAATAAAATAACAAACTTTTGATTTATAAAGTGCATATTCTCTTTTTCTCTTTACCTCTCTGACAATAGCCATAAAATCGTTGATTTTATTAAAACAAAACCTCACATGAAAGTTATCATCATTATAAACAATAAATCTGTATCTTTCTCGGAAATATCCGTTCTGTATTAAAATAAATGTAATCCAAATAATCTAAATTGAGATCATTTTCAACTTCGGATTCGGAACTACTGTAGTCCGCCATACTGTTTTGCTAGATAATCTGTAGAATAAATTCTTAACCCGCCCAAATTCGGCCGGTTAAGTTAGTCGGTAGTTTATCCTAGAGATTTGACATCGTGCAACGCAACAAGCTAAATCTGCAGATTAAAGCCTGTTTTAATCTGCAGAATAAGACTCGTGCAACCGGCCCTAAATTGAGTAAAGTTTTGAATATACAGTCGATTCTCGCTATTCGCGATAGTTACGTTCCGTAAATTCTTCGCGAATACTGATTTAACGAATAGTGAACCATTGTCCCTATGAGAAATATTGAGTTAGGTTCCTTGCGAACCTTTCTTCCCAACATTTTTATACTTGTTTATGTGTTTTTTTCTATTTACAGACACCTTATTTAATATAAATAATTACAGTATATGCAGTGTGTAGAACTTTATACAATATTATAATTACAGTAATCTTTGTTTAATTTTAAAAAACGTTAACTATGTAGGTGTTTGTAAATAAAACCTTATTTTTTATTCATAGTTTTTTTGATGTTGCAAGATGTTTGATGTGACACATTGTCTTTCTGAACTGAGTTGAAAAACTGCGTCAACCTTGTCTGCATCGCTTTTTGCATCAGATCTTTTAAAATTTCGGCGTTAAGAGCAAATGCGCAGGAAATTAGGGCCTGTATATAATATTTAGTGTGTAAATAATCCGATTTAATTATAAATAAAAGTTTAGTGTTATTACCTATTTTATTGTCACTCATATCCTACTTAAATATGAAACTTTCTGTTACTTTTCTTTATTCGTTACATTTTATAACTTACTTCGGTTAATATAATAAAGTTTTGATTTATTATATTCCAGATTTTTATGTGTTTTTTTTTATGATTTCAGATGTCAGGAGTTAAACAATTAAAACACTTTATAGTTGCAGATGTACTCGAATATAAATTAGTGACAATACAGTCAGCAATATATTTCTCGCAGTTGTTCAGTTCCAAAACGTTCGTAATCATGAAGAATCTCGCTATTATTACGCTATGCTTAATTTCATTATCTACTTCTCTTTCTTCTCTTCCCCTTCCCTCTGTTCCTTTGTATCCCTCATCTCTTCTCCACTTGTCATGAAACATCCTGTAAGAGAGATGAAGAAAATCTACTGTTGTAAGTATAGTATACTCAAAATATAACCATTCATGCTTAAAAATAACTAATTAATTAAATTTTAAAGTGATTTCAGCTTTGAAAAATCCGAAAAGAAGCTCGTTCATGTACCATAGAAAATAAAAAGGGGAAAGTATTATTTTTATTTTTCTTCTTAAATAAAAATTACTCTACATATAAATAGACGTATTTTAATATTGTCATTTATGTAGATAGTAGATTTATTTCGAAAATGCATGCTAAAGGTGAAATCTCTGGAAACTTTGGACGAGATGACGGATCTTTAAATTGCAATAAAATGAATCCTGAGGTAATTTGTTAATGAAGCAAAATACAGAACTAAATTGATAAGAAAATTAATGTAAAATGTAATTGTTTGAAAGGAATCTGCAAAAGTGAGAGCCTGTTTCAATCCAGGAGTAATGAATATGGTTCTAACTGATACAACCTTCGTGCCTACAGTACTTGTAAGAAATCTTAATATTTCTATCTTAATTCATCAATAGCGATATAAATTTTAACTCATATTTTTCTAGAATTGTCTGTTTAAAGTGAAGAAAAACGAAAAGTGAAATTAATTGCTTAAAATTAATTATCCATCATATTTATGTGTCTATTATTCCGTTAATTATAAAAATATTAATGTAAGAAAATAATTCAGTAAAGATCTAATATACCTAAGTAAAAATAAATATTCATAAATGAATTTTATATAAACCATTATGCTTCAAATATAAATAAAACTATAGCCATTTGAGTAAAAGTTTACTTACCCTGTGTAATAGTTGTGTTGAGTTATATAGCAAGCTTTTCTAATGGATATAGTGTATACATGCGTCACCTGGCCATGATGTAGAGATTGACTAACACGAATCTTTAGACGAAAGATTCGGTATATAATTATTAAAAAAGCCTGCTATATAGGAAATGCATAACCATTATACAGGGAAGGAAAATTTTTACCGCAATTTATACGGTTGCACTAATTAAAAAAAGTACTAACAGATATCTAACGTTTGAAAAACTTTGCTCCAGTTCTTTCATTTAATTAGATTAAAAGGTGAAATTTAGGAATTTTGTACTTTCTTCAGGAAAGTTACAAGTTGCATATACATAATCCTGGAACAAGAAATCCTGGAAAGAATTAATTATCAATTTAGTCAATATCTACTTTTTTTTTCTGAGCGATTAAAGATAATATTGTAGAATGTATGTGCGATCACCTTCAGTGTCATTATCTGTATCAGCGTTTCTCAAACTATGAGTCGCGACCCCCACTTCTCAAACTATGGGTCGTGATCCCAGGTCGCAAAGCGAAATGCTACTCAAACTATGGGTCGCGACCCTATTTGGGGTCGCGAAGCGAAATGCTGGATTTCACTTGGGTCGTGACCCATTTCGCTTCGCGGCCCAAAATGGGGTTTGCAAAAATTAAATGCAAACATTGGAATATATGTAATTTCACAAACGCCCAATATTTAACATATGACAACATATGAATTTCACAAATGCCCAATATTTAACGTATGACAACATATGAATTTTCGCTGTGGTTGGTTGATTGTGTTCATCTTAACTGACAACATATGTATTTTCAATGTAGTTGCCTGATTGTGTTCATCTTAATATGTGTGTAAATGATTTATGTACTTGTATGTTTTATTTCATATTTAATATCTGGGAAATGATTTATATACTTGTATGTTTTATTTCATATTTAATACCTGGGATCGCATGTACTTGTATGTTTTATTTCATATTTAATACCTGGGGTCACGAAAAAGATTTGTATGTTTTATTTCATATTTAATACCTGAGGTCGCGAAAAATCTCTGAAAAATAGCGTCACGAAAAATCTCGTAATGAAAAATGGGGTCGTGAATGAAAAAAGTTTCAGAAACCCTGATCTATATGATGAATATCATAAAAATCAATTACATAATTCCCTGTTATTAGGGAAAATTTGGGCCAATTTTTAGTGATTCTAGATGTTACGGTATATAAGTGGCACGCTTATATACCGTAACTTCTAGATTCCTCTCGATTTCCCATCTAGATTTCTCGATATTTCGTAACTTCTCCAATTCCTCGATTTCTCGAAAAGTATTAATTTGTGAACCTCATACATATTAATAAAATTTGCTTGTTTTTCAGCAATCTGTCGATTCCCTTACTTCTAAAACCGATCCGGCATCATGACATTTGACCTCGATTTTTTAAAAACGAAGGTATAGGGACCTAAACCCTTCTTCATCTTCTATTATGGAGGTTATAGTTGAACTTTGTCCTCAGAATTGATAGATGGGTTAGTCGAATCGTTTGGTGTTCCGGAAGTATTTTTCAAGAGACCTAAACCCTTTTACACGAGTTACTTTCTGATGGCCCAACCTGTATGTTAAAGCCGATTGAAATCGGTTGTGGCTTCCCCTTGTAAGTTCTATAACTCAGGAATATTTTAAAATCATTTATTAAAACTTCTGAATCGCCATGATTATTTGTCTCTGTCGCTTCAAAAAGCAAACTAGTTTGTATTTCATCTACGCAGATCGACAGCAGGCGATGCTACCTGCGCTGCGATATACGCATGGAACGAAGTTATTTCTATCAATAGTTTGTTTTCTGTCACTCGTAGTATCGCATCGCACAACGACGCGTTGCATGTATGTAGTGCACGAAATAAAATTGGCAAAAATACTGACAAACATAAATCGGCTTCCTCGATCTAATAGGATTACAAACATAAAAAAGTCTGGTTGAGAGAGGGATAGAACTCTATGTTAACTATTAACTCTTCTTCAATAAATGAAAAATTAAGGAAAAAATTATATTATTGATATTATTAGTACATCAATTATTATTATTAATGTAAAATAAAAAAATTTGAATTAGCAAATTTAGTTCCTGTTAGTTGGAGGATAATTATCTTAATGGGAAAAAATGTTTCTTTTATTCTAATGTTGAAATGGGCACATTGTTGCCCTTCAGAAGCACCTCAAAAATGATCGAAAGGGGGCCGAAATACCCAAAAACCCCTAGCAGACCAGGAGTCAAAGGTTTATGCAAAGTTCCATTGGTTGCAAACGGTATATTCTATATTGTTGCCCTTCAGAAGCACCTCAAAAATGATCGAAAGGGGGCCGAAATACCCAAAAATCCCTAGCGGACCAGGAGTCAAAGGTTTACGCAAAGTTCCATTGGTTGCAAACGGTATAATCTGTTTGTCGTTGTGCCTGGCCTCACCGAAGTCTGTGACGCGACGCGTCCCATTCCCGTGCTCCGCCACCTATGCCGCCTATACGCTTCTGTACTTCGTAAACTTTTAACGTTTGAAAGGGGGATCGAAAGGGGGCTGAACTACCCAAAAATTCCCTACCGGACCAGGAGTCAAAGGTTTACGCAAAGTTCCATTGGTTGCAAACCGTGTATTCTGTTTGTCGTTATACCTGACCTCACCGAAGTCTGTGACGCGACGCGTCCCGTTCATCTGCTCCGCTACTTATGCCGCCTATTCGCCTCTGTAATTATTAAACCTTTTAACATTTGACCCCCGTTCCACTAGGGATTTCTTGAATCGTTATACCTGACCTCACCGAAGTCTGTGACGCGACGCGTCCCGTTCATCTGCTCCGCTACCTATGCCGCCTATTCGCCTCTGTAATTATTAAATTTTTTAACATTTGACCCCCGTTCCACTAGGGATTTCTTGAATCTTTATGACCCATTTCAATCTGCACCACTTTCGTTTTGCTAGGTGAGGCTTGAAAATGTTTTTTTTTTTCCGATATCTTTCATCTTCACGATTAATTCTTCTTTTTGATTTTCCTTTTCATTTTCTTCTGCACACGCACGCTACTCTTCTTCACAGATTCCCGGGACCGATTTATTTTATCTCTGTCCTCTCTTTCTGCAAACATTCTTCTTCTCCTCTTACTTTGTTTTCGATATCGCCTGCTGATTGTTGAAAGGTGATCTCCTTTTTTCCTCTGTCTATTCGATTCTCTGTTTGTCTGTCGACAGGACAAAAGCCTCTATGTCGGCAGTTCAGACAAGTTTTCACAATTATTTTTTTATTGCAAGATGTACAGTTTGATAGAAATCCACATTCAAAATTAATGTAAAAGTTCGATTGCACTTTTCGTAAAAGTTGATTTTTCATTAACTTCACTAAACAGAAATTAATTAATTATGTCGGAAGCAGGTAGAATGGCCTTGGACTGGAATAAGAACAGTACAGTGCAACGAACAGTTCGGATAACGAACACTTTTTCGAAAGATTTTTATGTTCTGTAACGAACACTTCACAGAACAAACTGTGAGACCCACGGACTGACCAAACTTCACAGAACAAACTGTGGGACCCGCGGACTGACGGAATGACAGGTCGGCCGGATGGCCGCGTCACAGAACAAACTGTGGGACCCGCGGACTGACGGAATGACAGGTCAGACCGATGGCTGCGTGGTAAAGCTATGTCTTAGCATTCTGGAGGATCCGGGGTTGCACTCCTCCAATTTTTCAGGAGGGATCTGGGCCCGGCTCGTTGAAACCCACCCTTCCGTTTGACTCCATCATGGGTGTTGTTCAGCCTGTGATGATGGCGGCTCTATTAGTGGCCGCCTCCAGATAAAAATATTCCATGAGAATATTTCGGCTTAAGACTTTGTCCTCAGCCTTTCTCTTCAGCTCTGCATAACCTATTGCTCCAATCCATCTTTGCAGATTTGGATTATATAGGCTTTGCGAGGTCTTCCTCTGCCTTTGCTCCTTGTGAAATTCTTCCTTCGAAGACCTCACTATAGGATTATCATAAATCTTAATAATGTTTTATAATTTAAATGCAAGAATTAAAATTATTATAATGAAATACTATATTACAAATTTCAATTTTAGTTCTAATCTTGATTACTTTAGAATATTGCATTACCATACTCTAATTATTTTAATTAAATTTTGGATAAACTGGCGCCATGTAATATTTAATAATTGTACTGTAATTTTTCTCAAAATGAATTTGCCCTTGGCCTGGAATCAGAGCAATGTAATGTGATCGTTAACGAACATAATCCATTCCAATACAACGTTCGTTGTCCGAATTGTTCGTTAACCGATCATCGATTTACCATAGGTTTTTATGGGAATTTGATTAATTCGTTCTGGATATTCAAAAAAACATAAATAAAAAATTACATAATTACTTATTGCGTTTACAAAAAACATAAATAAAAATTATATAATTTCTTACTACGTTTATTTATTTTTATAGTAATAACAATAATATATACATACATAGTCTTGCATTTTCATCTATTAGTAATATATACATACATAGTCTTGCATTTTCATCTATATGTTTATTTTCTAATATAACATACATAGTCTTGCATTTTAATCTATTATGTTTATTTTCCAATATAATTTCTTACTACATTTATTTATATGTAATAAAAATAATATATATCCGATCTATTAATTCGTTCCGGAGACCCAAAAAAACATAAATAAAAAATTATGTAATTTCTTACTATGTTTATTTATATGTAATAACAATAATATATACATATAATCTTGCATTTTCATTTATATGTTTATTTTCCGATAAAGAATCTGTCTATTATCGATTACTTTTCTCTCTTTCCTTGCGGATTTTTCAGAAGTGATTAATAGCATTGTCGTGGTAGAGATCCCCAAACACCAATAAAGAATCTGTCTAATATCGATTGCTTTTCTCTCTCCTTCAGGATATTTCGGAAGTGATTAATAGCATTGTCGTGGTAGAGATCCCTAAGCCTATTGATCTGTCCAATATCAATTGCTTTTCTCTCTCCTTCAGGATTTTTCGGAAGTCTAGTACATTGTCGATTGCTTTTCTCTCTCCTTCAGGATTTTTTGGAAGTGATTAATAGTATTGTCGTGGTAGAGATCCCCAAGCCTATTGACCTCAACCTGGTATAGTGCCATTCTAAGACTAAAAAATTTGTAAAATCTCTCTGGGTAAGATCCCCAAGCCTATTGGTGATTAATAGCATTGTCATGGTAGAGATCCCCTAAGCCTATTGATCTTGTGATTAATAGCATTGTCGTGGTAGAGATCCCCCAAGCCTATTGACCTCAAACTATAAACATTGTTGCTGTAAAGATCCCCAAGCTTATTGACTTCAACCTGGTGATGTGCCGTGGTAGAGATCCCCAAGCCTATTGACCTCAACCTGGTATGGGTGCAATCTAAGACCAAAAAATTGTAAAATCTCTCTCTTACCTTCTTTAATAAATGTTTGATTTGTTAAGACCAAAAAATTGTAAAATCTCTCTCTTATCTTCTTTAATAAATCGTTGATTTGTTTTACGTTGTCTCCCAGTTCATTTTAATCGGGAAAAATTACTGTTCTTCCATCATTACCCATAAGTCCACGAATACGCAAGGTCTAATTCTGTCCTTCCGTTAGGTTAGTTAATGAAAAACAAGTTGGCCACCCCTGCTATTTATCTATAGCCAACTGCCAACAGATGGCCAAAACTGCCAACTGCCATAAATTTATCATTCAACACGTTTCTTATGACAAAGATTTTTATAATTAGATATTTTTCAATGTTTTATTTAACATGCAAATAACCCGATTTAACTTTAAATAAAAGTTTAGTGTTATTACGTATTTTATTGTGACACATATCCTAATAAAATATGGAATTTATTGCTACATTTTTCTTTATTCGTTACATTTTATAACTTACTTCGGTTAATATAATAAGCTTTGATTTATATTCCAGATTTTTATATCTCTTTTATTATTTCAGATGTCTGCAGTTAAGTAATTAAAACATTTAATAAATGCAGTTGTAGTTAAATATAAATAAGTGTCAATACCGACAGAAATATAATTCTTGCAGTTGACTAGTACCAAACGTTCGCACTAATGAAGAATCATGCTATTATTATTCTATGCTTAATTTCATTATCCACTTCTTTTTCACTTTTCCCTTCTCTTCCTCTTCCTTCTGTTCCTTTATTTCCCTCTTCTCTTGTCTCTCTTATGATGAAAGATCCTTTAAAAGAGATAACTAAACTCTACTGTCGTAAGTACTTAAAATATAACAATTCATGTTTAAAAATAACTAACTAATTGAATTTTAAAATTATTTCAGCTTTGAAAAATAAGAAACAAGCTCGTTCATGTGCCAAAGAAAATAATGAGGAGAAAGTAAGTTTTTATTTTTCTTTATAATAAAAATACTACGGTACCTATAAATATATGTATTCTACAATTGTCATTTATGTAGATATTAGATGTCTTTCGAAAATGCATGCATAATATTAAATCTTTCGAAACTCATGAAGAGATGACGGATTTTTATTGCAATAAAATGAATCTAGAGGTAATTTGTTAGCAAAGAAAGGTAAAAAACATAGAATGCAATATATAGATTGTGATTTTTAACATAGAATGTAATTGTTTGAAAGGAATCTGTTAAAGCCATAGCCTGTTTGAGTCCAGAAATAATGAATATGGTTCTAACTGATGCAGCATTTGTGCCTACAGTTCTGGTAAGAAATTTTAATATCTTAATTCATCAATACCGATATAAATTTTAACTTTTATATTTTTCTAGAATTGCTTATTTAAAGTGATAAACAGTGAAAAGTGAAATAATAATAACTGTCTTATTTCTGACAATTCCTGAAAATTAATTATGTAATAAAATTGTTAAGAAATATTATATGATGTTTTTATTTCTTTGGCAAAGAAAGTTATCAATTAATTTTTTATACTGTACATTTTTACCTCATTTCTGAATTCTTTTCTAATCAGAAATTAAAGAAATGAAACAAGCATATTAATTCTATTGTTTTAAATTAAGAAATTTTGAATGGAACTGATAAAAAGAAGGAAAACTTCATCCATAATAATAGATTATAAATATAATAATAGATTATATTTTATTAATATTGAATATTTAATTTTTAAGTAGTTTTGTTAAAACCGTTATAGGGCGAACAGTAATAGAATTAAAGTATCATTATTAAAATATTACACTGATGAAATATCACTATCACTGTAAAATTTAAAAATTAGAACAGTTTAATTAAAACTTATAAATTTTTACTTCATCTTTCTGGAAATAACAAATCACCTACTTGCTGAATATGTACTTTATTTCTGAGCGATTACAGATAATAATCTAGAATGCCATCATAATATCTTCCGTGGTGTAACCTATATGATGAATATCATAAAAAAAGTATTATATAATTAAATTTTATAAAATTCAATAAAATGGTTCAAAAGTTGTTAGGGAGAATCCGATGAGATTTTTTTTGTTAACAGATGACGCCACTTTCCATTCAGGGAGAATACTAAGTGACGGGGCGAAACAAGCCCTTCCACAGGCTGCCCACCCCTGCGGAGGGGTTAGCCGGATTGTGGAGGACGGGGATCGACGGGCCGGGCCCGGACCCCATGAATAAAAGCCGGATTGTGGAGGACGGGGATCGACGGGCCGGGCCCGGACCCCATGATAAATATTTTCAAGGGGTGGGACCCGAGACTCGAACCCGGGCCTCCAGAGTGGAAAGCCGAAGCGTTTCCACGCGGCTAATCCGGCCGACCCCGATGAGATTAGAAACTCCGCCATTTTTAATGTAATTAAAGTAAAACGCTTATTATGTCATCGAGATTTGTAATTATATATTTACCGATTTACCAGATTCGATATTTTATTTATTAAAATAAAGTCATTACAATAATGTACCTCTTGAACTCAAAAAAAACCTAAAAGATATCCCATATTGAACTACAACTGAAGAGTCTGGAATTTATTCTTCAGAATCATGATATAATGTATATTTTGACTTCTGCCGGATGGCCGTGTGGTAAAGCTGTGACTTACCATCCTGGAGAATCCGGGTTCGACACCTCCAGTTTTTCAGGAGGGGTCCGGCCCGGCCCTTTAAACCCCATCCTTCCACCATCATGGGTGTTCGCCAGTTTATGATGGGCTCTGTAAGTGGTCACCGCCAGATATGTTATATCCGTCGTCAGATATGAGCTTAACCTACCTAACCTAACCGTATATTTTGACACTGCATTTCGAAAAATATTACCAAATATATGTTTTGCAAAAACTAATTTTAAAACGAAAAAGTTATATATTGAAAAAGGAGAGATTTTAAAGTCTTTGGCATTTATCGTGACATTCATTGATGCGGGGTAATGCATACAAAATCGGGACTATCCCGGAAAATCCGGACACATGATCACAATATATATGTATAGTGTATAGTTCATCGATACCAAGGGAAACACCTCTTAGATTAATTTTTATAATCTATATTATCTCTCAATTTTGACATTTATTTTATATTTGATATTATTTGAGCAACATTCACTGTAATAATTACTCAAGATTAATATATAGTTTTGATTTTTATATTTATATCAAAAGCTAAAAAATCAATTATATTATAATTTTTTAAAACATATCACTGAATTCAACGGAAATAATAAAAATTTATTTCAGAGAAGTGGTAAAATACTGCTAGAAGATACATCAATTTTATCACCGGGGAAATTTCTTCAAAACCCTCTACCGGAAGAATTTAGAAATTTTATTAAGAAAATAAAAAAAGGTTTAAAAAGCATTTAAAATAAATTTATATTATTATATATATACACTGACGGAAAAAAAAATCCCAACACCAAGAAA
>AYEL01073332.1:0-45294 GCA_000484575.1 Olivierus martensii | reverse complement strand
GTATTGACTCAGAATTGAATCTGGATCCTCAAAGATGGTAAGCAATTGCTTTACTGTATGAGTCAAGTACTTATTCTTTATTATAACTATTTTTTAATAGTTATAATAAAGATTAAAGAATAAGTTTTTTCCATCATTTCATGATAGCCAACCTGTGATAAATGCTGGAATAGTCATTTAATTTCCTCCAGCAGAAAAGCAATATAAAACAAGAAAAGATTTCACTACAGGTATGGGCTGCCTATGATGACCATTGAAATATCTTACTTTTTAGTATCCAGTAGGATAGAAAGTGACAAAATTCAATAAGAAAAAGATATTGAAGGATTTTTGGAAAGCTTTCAATATCTAGATGCAATAAAAATTATAAGAGATCATGGATAAATGCTGCTGACAAAACAATAAATGGAATCTGGAGTATATTTGTTCTTATTCACAGCTTATTCAGGTTTCAGATACTGATACAAAAGTTGATTCTATTGCTAAGATAACATAGAAGTGCATATGGCAACAAACTTGATTTAGAAGTTATTTCTGAAGATGTTTTTGAGATGCTGAACTCCTATAATGAGCCATATCTGAAACATACAAAAACTGCTTTGTTATTACTTCAAACTTAATTTCTACAAGAAGCACTAAACAGCAGGTGCAAAACAAGTAATCTTTAATGCTAACGTTTTTGATATTCTCACATCATCATCAGGCATAAAACAATTTGTATTTTGTTTTATGCCTGATGATGATGTGAGAACATCAAAAACGTTAGCATTAAAGATTACTTGTTTTGCACCTGCTGTTTAGTGCTTCTTGTAGAAATTAAGTTTGAAGTAATAACAAAGCAGTTTTTGTATGTTTCAGATATGGCTCATTATAGGAGTTCAGCATCTCAAAAACATCTTCAGAAATAACTTCTAAATCAAGTTTGTTGCCATATGCACTTCTATGTTATCTTAGCAATAGAATCAACTTTTGTATCAGTATCTGAAACCTGAATAAGCTGTGAATAAGAACAAATATACTCCAGATTCCATTTATTGTTTTGTCAGCAGCATTTATCCATGATCTCTTATAATTTTTATTGCATCTAGATATTGAAAGCCTTCCAAAAATCCTTCAATATCTTTTTCTTATTGAATTTTGTCACTTTCTATCCTACTGGATACTAAAAAGTAAGATATTTCAATGGTCATCATAGGCAGCCCATACCTGTAGTGAAATCTTTTCTTGTTTTATATTGCTTTTCTGCTGGAGGAAATTAAATGACTATTCCAGCATTTATCACAGGTTGGCTATCATGAAATGATGGAAAAAACTTATTCTTTAATCTTTATTATAACTATTAAAAAATAGTTATAATAAAGAATAAGTACTTGACTCATACGGTAAAGCAATTGCTTACCATCTTTGAGGATCCAGATTCAATTCTGAGTCAATACCTCTAGTTCTTTTACTTTATTCTAGCACTTAGGTAGGATATAAATATCTTTATTACAGTTATAGAATCCACAATGTTCTATTGGAATGCTTAACTGTTAAAAAGTCTACATAATATATGTATTTAGTGTAAATACAGCTGAAGAGGGTTGGATAGACCGAAAATGTTTCTGTAATTACACAATAACTGTAATAAAGATATTTATATCCTACCTAAGTGCTAGAATAAAGTAAAAGAATTCATCATTTAAAGGTAGAGTAATTTTTGAACATTAATAATACCTCTAGTTTTTCAGGAGGAGGTCCAAGTACAGGCTTAGCTTGTTAACTAAATTTAACCTAATGAGCACATAAGACACACATAAATATGATAAATGAAAATACCGTAAACTGGGGTGACTTAGGCCCATTAGGGTGGCTTTGGCCCAATTTTCGAAACGCGTTTCTGTTTTAAATTTATCATCAAAAACATTTGTTTATTTATATTTTTATTGTTTTTTGTTACATCTTTTATCACCAATTTTTAATTTAAAACAGAAACACGTTTCCAAAATTGGGCCAAAGCCACCCTAATGGGCCTAAGTCACCCCAGTTTACGGTACCTATTTTAATGCTTTATTAAAATAGGTACCTAATTATTAGGTTTTTGCAAATCTCTCTCACTTTGCCTTCAACACTGGGCCACTGATATTCATGCTTCACCCGCTAACTATAGAAAACCATTGATCTAATGCTTTTTTGACTTCTGGGTCCTTTCCATCATACTTTCTTTTGGATGTATTCTTTGACTTCTGAATCCTTTCCATCATGCTTTCTTTTCGCTGTTCCATTCGACTTCTGAATCCTTTCCATCACGCTTTCTTTTCGATGTTCCTTTTCTTTCTGTAATGCCCACTCCTTAAGCAGTTGATTTTCTTTTTGTAGAACTTCTTCGACTTCTGGATCCTTTCCATAACGCTTTCTTTTGAATGTTCCTAGAATTATTTCTGTAATGCCCATTCCTCATGCAGTTGATTTTCTTGTTGTAGGAGACCCCTATGGTAGATTTTGGTACACCAGTTATATCAGGGAGTCAAGTGTAGTCTTTTGATTTTGATACACCAGTTGTATCAGTAAGTCTGTGTAGGAGAAGCGCTATGATAAATTTTGGTATACCAGTTATACCAGTGGTCTACAACGGCTTGTATTAAATGATGCTTTTTTAATTTTATCCAGCAAAGCAATTTTATTTGAAAGTGTAAAATCATTTCTTGGCATCTTATCAAAGATTTAAAAATTTTAAATAAAATCGACACTGTAAATCAATATCATTAGGTACAGTATATAGTAATGGTAGACTCTTAAGCATACATGATAGATAACTGAATTGCATCACACTAGTGTTGCAAAATAATAGTGCATGTAATGTTAATATACTTTCAAAAAATCCCTAAAATATGTCAAGAATTGCTAAATTCCTTTTCTGCTACTGTCCCAATTAAGCATTTAAATTATGTATTAGTTTATTAGCTTGGTTTCTGTTCTTTGAGATTTGGCCCAATTAAGCGGAATCGTCTGTATATTGTTTTGGAACTGAAAACAATATAATGGTTTGAAAACCAATTAATTGGTCTATATGTATCTATATTCCATTTTGAGTAGTAAAGAAATTACACAAATTAAAAAATATATATATAATTCACCTCTAACAAATAAGACTGCTACCATCATTGACATATACAAGGCTATAATCCACCATAATGCTCCCATGCAAAAGTCCATAAAAAATATTATATAAATGCCAATCTAAAATAAAAAAATTTATTTATTTTTACTACTTTAAACAATAATCAATATTAAATAAAAACAAAAATTTAGATATATAAATGTTTTATATTAAAATCAGAATTTTAGATTTTAAATCCAGTATAATCAAAATTAATAATGACAGAATGCTATTCAATAAATAAAACTTAAGAAAATAATTGACATAAAATTTATGTATTGATATATATACAGTTGAGTCTCTGTAGTCTGACACTTCCAGTAGTCTGACTCTGTGAACAGTCGTGCCACCCAAGTGAAATTTTATGTCACAACTCATTGATGTGCAAGAAAGAGAAACTGATGTAAACAAATTGTCAGTCACTATTCGTTCATTGCTTAGGCTTATAATCGGATTAATTTTTAAGTTCAATACACTGATTACTGTAAAACAGTGTTTTTGTTGTATCAGTGTTTTGTTATTTATCTTTACATAATATCATAAATCGGAAAAAATGAAAAACAAAAACAGAAAACATTAACTGTAGTCAAAAACACAGAAATAATTAAGAAACTTGACTTTGGAGAAAAGTTTAGTGATTTGGCTTTGTTTTATGGTATTGGATAAGCCACCATTAATGACATAAAAAAAATTAGGATAAAACTGAGGGGTTTGTGAAAGATTTGAATAGCAAGAGCAGTGATAGGAAAGTCTTAATAAACAGAACATATTTGTTTGTGTAATCCAATTTTTTTCATTAAACTTCCAATAATCCAACAAGCCCCAGAACCATGTGTGTCAGATTAGGAAGACTCTACTGTATATATGTATATTAACAGAAAATTTCAATTAAAGATATTCTCCTATATATGATATTTCTATTTATGATATTTTGATATGTTTTCAAGAAAGTTATGTCATTTTTATCTAATATAACATTATTTTGAATTCAATATTCCAAGATATGGTCTATGTTTGATAATAAAAATGTTACGGTAATTCACCAATCATTTTTAATCTCCCATTTACTATTTCACATGACATCTGTCGTGAATGGGTTTTCGCCCATGTCAGACCCAGATTCTGACTCCGCGCCCCCTCCGCCTCGTCCTTTCGTTCAGAACTAATGTTAATTTTAACGGTAATGTCATTCTTCTCTAACCATTTGGTTAGGTGTTGAAAGTCCAGAAAACTTTGCTCCATAACTGAAACTAACAAACTTTTTATTAAGAACCAATAAACAAAACTTACAAATTATTAATGAATAAAAACTAACTGGTCTTTCCGTAGAACAACATTAAAAGCACTTTTACTTCTTGGTAATATTTAACATGTAGAGACTTTCCGTCCAAATCGTTCCTTCTAGAACAAAACACTGAAACAGCAGTCCTCACAATGGACGATGTTAGTATGACAACGGACAACGTTGAACCGATAACGAAGACGCACATGTAACGACGAGGACTGGACAGGACAAAGTATCAAGCAAGCAGGTTGACAGAAGAAGACCACACTAGCTCCACTCAACGGTCACTATTTATAGTTGTAACTGATTTGCATAATTAAACTTCAAAATAAAATTAACTTTAAACAAACTTAATTGTAGATTAGTTCTTCTTTAACAATAATAATCACAATAATAATACGAAGGACAAAACAGTTCTTTTCTTCTTAATAATTATTCTTCTCGTGCACGTGACAACACCGTAGCATGGCGGCCATTTGCCGCGATGACACCAGCTGGTCCGGACGCTTATGAGACGCAGGTAATACTTTTACTATATTTTCAATTAAACAGAATTTTATTTTTCCAATCCTCACACATCTTTTTAAGTTTTCAAATCAATTTAAACTACCAATTTAATTGTAATAACTAGATATTATCTGCTCATATAAATGAGTGGAAATCTTGTGATTTAATCTTATAGCCTTGGAGTATCACTTGAAAATCTCCTCCAAATTTGTATAGAGAATCATTAGATGGAGTCCATTATTAAGTTACAGCACCAACTGTAGAATTTATTTTTTTAGATGCTCTACAATTTTATTTTAATTTTTAAATTACATCTTTTCTCAACTCACATAAGGGTTATGTTTTTTTATAATTTTACACAAATAAAAAAAAAAATTTTTCAAAAAAATTCTGGATTAAAACTCCCAAAGATAAGTGACTACAATGATTGCATCTATGCAACACTATGGTGCGTACTGTTCTCTGATCGAAAATGATTCAACATTGCATGGAATGATATTATAACAGTAATATGATATTTAAATCAACAAACAACACACAGAACATAAATAAATCAAGTAACATAAGCTTAATATTGTAAACCATATATTTGGACTTGTAATTTACTATAGCTACAAATACTATAGCTATTTATACTATATATCTTATAAAATTAAAAAAAGAAAAATTACAGAAAATATTTTACATAAAATCAAATTTATGAAAGTTGAATATGAAGTAAGGGAGTGGCTGTATTAATAATGACGAAAAACTTTGGCTGTCACAAAAATTCAGACATTACCAATTTGAACACCCCCAGGTCCTCACAAAGATTAGACCTTTCTAATGATAACCTATTTATAGGAATCATACAGTGATTTGACTGCAAAAGAGATATCCACCTACCAGCCAACCAGTTACATTTTACTATTAATATATATGATGATAATAGTTCTGTTACAGATTTAGGTAAGAAAACAGTGGAAACACTTATACATTGATTACAAGTTACTTTAATATACGACAAAAATGGTACAGAACTGCATCTAACAATGGCTATCGCAAGACTAACTAACACAGAGAGAGGAGACCAAAAAATAGTCGGGGAATGCAGTTTGTTTATTTTAAGTGCGTTCTCTCTGATCTGGGTTGCGGTAGATATGTGCAGGCACAGAAATTTTTAGCAAATTCCAACACTCCCACTAATTAAGTGCCTATCACACTTTGATGTGATAAACGTCTATTATTTAATTGAAACTGTTGATATATTCTCGCTTTGATGTTCCATCCATGTAATCCATATTCATTGATTGACGAAGGAATGTAAATGAATTTCGAGGAAGAGACTTTATTAATATATCCACCAGCTGACTTTTGGAAGGAACGAATTTGACATCAATAGAACAGTCATTGTATTTTTCGCATATGAAGTGATATCAGATATCAATGTGTTTAGTTCTTTTATGAAATTCGGGATTTTTATTAATTGGATAGCACTTTGGCTGTCTATATTCAGTGTAACAGGACCTCCCACTGGCTCATTAATTTTTTCCAATAATAGGTGTAACCACATTGCTTCCTTTACTGCACATGAGGCAGCAACATATTCTGCCTCAGCTGTTGAGAGAGAGACACTTCATTGTTGCTGGCTCATCCAAGTGACTAGACCTTTGTTTAGTATAAAAACATATCTGGTTGTTGGATGTCACATGTCTACATCACCTGCATAGTTGGTGTCGGAGAAACCGATAAGGGATTGGGATTTCTCCTCTCTCTGGTATTTGATACCGAGACTGGCAGTATCTTTCAGATATTTTATGATTCTTTTTACAGCATTCCAATGTTCGAGATCGTAGTTTGAAAGATATCTGAAACTTATCTAATTACTTAAGTGGGAAGCACATCAAGCAGTTGAGAATAACATTAAAATCAACTGCTTGATGTGCTTCCCACTTAAGTTGATAAGTTAAGTAAGAGTTGAAGCAGTTATCTTGCAAAAATGAAAGATATCTGCTTACTAAGCTGAGTACATGATATCTGGTCAGCTTACAATTGCTGCAAATATCAGACAGCCTACCGCTTCTTGATACAGTATATTTTCTTTATTGAACATATTTGACGAGCACTCACTTAGACGAACATGTGGGTCTGATGGTATACTTACTGCCTTAGCATCTCCAAGATTAAATTTTTTGACTAATTTCTGTATATAATTTGTTTGATGAATAAAAACTGACCCCTTTTCTTTTATAATTTCCATTTCAACAAAGTAATTCGGTTCTGTTATTGTTATTTCAAAATTTTTCTTCAGTTCACTTATTATTTCATGCAAGACATTTTGTTTTGGTGTTAGTATAAGACCATCATCTATGTAGAGAGTGAGAAATACTTTGTTTCCTTTAAATTCTCTGCTGTAAATGCAGTTGTCAGTATTGCATTGTTTGAAGCAAAACAGTTTCAAGAAACTGTCAAATTGGTTGTTCCAACACCTGGATGATTGTTTTAATCCATATAATGACTTTTTTAATTTGCAAATATATTTGTGATCAATATTTGTTCCTTTAGGTGGAATCATGTATATATCTTCTTGTAAATCTCCATATAAGAACACTGTTTTGACATTGAACTGTATAATGTCAAAGTCACATTGTGCTGCTATTGCGAGTAACACTTGAATAGTATCATATCTTGTCGTTGGTGAGAAGGTTTCAGTGTAGTCAATTTCTTCCTTCTGTGAATATCCTTTGGCACATAATTGCTTTATATCGAGGTATTGTTCCCTCTATAGAATTTTTTATTTTGAATACCCATTTTGAATCTACTATGTTTCTATTGGTCGGTCTTGGTATTATTAGTCTACGTGTTGTTCTTTATCAGTGCATCAAGCTCTTCCTTTATTGCACCATTCCATTTATCAGCTTTGGGACTCTCCGTAGCTTCTTCATAAGTTTGTGGTATTTTAAGTTTAGCACAAAGAGCTATAGCCTCATAAGCATTATCTGTTATATATCGTTCAGGATGTCTGAGTCCTCCTCTTGGACGCAAATTATAGGAATGCCTTATCTCAGATTCGTTTTCGCTTTTAAATTCATTTTGGTTCAATTGTTCCTGTAATATTTCCTTGCCTTTTTCAATAAGGTCTTGATTTATTTTGAGATTTGATTCTTGCTGATTCAGGTTAATGATTGCAACTTCTTTATTACTCCAGCCTTTACTTTTGTTAAATAATACATTCTAGATATTTTAATCCTTTTTGTTTTGGGATCCAGAAGTCTGTAATTGTTAGAATTTCCATCATATCCAACCAAAATCATCCTTTTGCTTTTAGGATCAAGTTTCTTTCAAAACACTTCTGGAACTAGCATGAAAGCTTCCAATCCGAAGGTTTTTATATGAGTGAGAATAGGCTTCTTACCTGTCTATATCTCATATGGAGTCGAGTTTGGAGTATTCATCGTAGGAGTTCTGTTAAGTATGTAAGTAGCTGTGCTAACCGCTTCAATCCATAGATACTTGGCATGTTTCTCCATATAGCATAGAACGTGCAGCTTCAACTATTGTTCTCATTTCTCTTTCAGCTCTTCCATTTTGCTCAGGCGAGTAGGGAACTGTTGTTTCTAGAATGATACCATGCACTTTTGCAAATTCCTTAAAATTATTATTGACGAATTTTCTTCCATTATTGTTTATGCAAAGTTTTTACTGAGTAACTGCATTTGTACTTTATTGTTCTGCAGAATGTTTTGAAACTGTCAATTGCATCACTTTTGTGTTTGATGAATGATATCACTTGATATTCAGAGCAATCATCTTTGAATTGAATGAAATAGTTGGCTCCTCCAAGAGAAGATTCTGATATTGGACCACACAGATTGCTATAAATACACTCTCCTAGGATATCACTTGATATTCAGAGCAATCATCTTTGAATTGAATGAAATAGTTGGCTCCTCCTAGAGAAGATTCTGATATTGGACCACACAGATTGCTATAAATACGCTCTCCTGGTTTAGTTTTCATTCTCTCTGAAGATGAAAACGGAAATTTGTGCTGTTTTCCAAGTGCACAAGCTTCACAGAAAAAGTCACCAATTTCATTTGAGCTCACACCTTCTATAAATCCTGCTGATATCATCTTGAGCAATGATTTCTTGTTTATATGAGCTAGTCTTTCATGCCATATTTGTAGGTTTGAACAGGTCGTGACATTTGATTCAACTTGGAGTGCTGTACTAAATAGCATTGAATATAGATTATTCGAACCACGCAATCCAACTGCTATTAATTTGTTATTTTGGAAAATTCCCGCTTGTTTATCCTCTTTTATTACTTTCATTCCCTTTTTGGTTAAAACACCTTCTGAGAATAGGTTCTTCTTTAATTTGGGTAAAAATAAAACATTAGTAATGATACAATTGTACCATTTATTTCCAATCATTTTCTTAATTTTAATATCACCCTTTCCTTCTACTGGTAGTCTTCCATAGCTCCCAAGAATTACTGTGGTTGGCTCACTTACATCTTCTAGCATAAAGAAGTATTCACGACGGTCCAGTCATGTGAGCTGATGGTCCACTATCAAGGATCCACACTTCTTGATCAAAGTTGATAGTGTTGTCTGATTTATTATTCTCAAGTGTGTTGAATGCAGAGAAATAACTCTGTTCTTGAATCTCTCGAATTTTTATCATCTCTAGGCAATCTATCCCTTCTTGGAGACTTACAATCTCGTGCATAATGTCCTTTTCTCTTGCAATTGTAACATATCACTTTAATCTTGCCTTTTCTTTGAGATTTTGAATCCTATTATTTATTGATGTTGCAGAACGTAGCTGTTGTAAGTGCTTCTTCGTCTTTCTCAGAGGCAGTTAAATTAGCTTCTTCGTCCAGCAGAGGAGCTGACAGATTTTCAATAGTTTGTTTATCTTCTGCCATAGAAAGCCATGCTTGCCTAAAGTTTCTATGCTTTGATGGCAATGATCTTAAACTTTTCGTCATAATAGAAGTATTGCTAATTTTTTCTCTGGTCTCTTGATGTTCTCGGACTATGTTTTCTACCTTAGCGATATGTTGTGCTATTGAGTCTTTTGAGATTTTATATTGATAATATCTTTCGTGCACCAGCATTATGTTTGTTTCAGATTTCTGACAGTAAATAGAATCTAGTTTCCTGAGTATTTCAGCCAAAGATTCACAGTTTTCAATCAATGTTATTTGCAATAAGTCCATTGTGGAAGTTAATGTAAATATCGCAATAGCATTGTGTCTATTCCATTTGTCAAGTTCTCTTCCAGCTTCAGTTGGTTTCGGTTCAGAACTGTCTGCTATGCATTGATAGACCTTGCTCTTAGGGTGCACTTCATTTGAAATTTCCATTGGTGATAATTTCTGCCATTGAATTTACAGATGTTACTCATGTCAATTTTATCTGACATCATTTTAAATTGAAAAGCGTACTTACAAATTCCTATAACCAGATGTAACTTGTTTTGATAAACTGCTTGAGAGTTACAGTAAACGATGAATGACTTGATCTTCGAAACTGATTTGACTAGTCGCTTCACATTCTCAACTTTCAGTTCTACGATTTTCAGCATTTCCTGGGCCCATAACCTGTTACAGATTTAGGTAAGAAACAGTGGAAACATTTATATATTTCTTAAAGTTACTTTAATATATGACAAAAACGGTACAGAACTGCATCTAACGACGGCTATCGAAAGAATAACTAACACGGAGAGAGGAGACAAAAAAAAATAGTCGGGGAATGGAGTTTGTTTATTTTAAGTGTGTTCCCTCCAATTGGGGTATATAGGTACAGGCATGCAAATTTATAGTGAATTCCAACAAATTCTAAAAATATTGTTAGTTTTGGTTTTGTTATTTTTGAAAAATGGTGTTGAGAAGTTAGCAAGGCAGGAAGACATTAATTATAAATTACATTTTTCTTGGGATCTCTTTCAAAGGAAAGATCTGCAATATATCCGAATTCACATTATAAACAACAACATTAAAATAATATAGTATTTCCCAAATATAATTTTATTTATTAATATATAAGAAATAGATACTTACATTAGAAGTTATTGGTAAACCCAATAGGAAAGCAAGATTACATATAATAAAAGTTACTGTGGATTGCCATGGTTTTAATAATTTATATTTCATTGAAATAAATGATTCAACCACACAACTCCATAACACAACCTGAAAAATTGAAAATTATTCATTATTACATTTTAAGGACATTAATAATGCTTGATACATAACAAAGATCCTTAAAATTTTATTTTTGGTGAATTTAATTAGAGTTTAGGCATTTAATTAATTTAGGTTTTAGAATTTATTTAATTTATAAATGAAAACTTTAAAAACAGAAAATAAGTCATAACCTTCTAAGTATTGCTTTTATAGAAAATAAGAGATTTAATTTATTTTAATATATTATGAATATAAATAAAGCTAAATTACAATAGTTTTATGATTTAATCCAGTGGTTCTTAACTGGTGTTCCCTGCTGCAAAATTATGAAAACGAGGCCCATTTGAATGAACTTAGCATACTGCACAGTACACATTTTATAATATAGACAAGATTCAACTTGCATTTTCAAACAAACTATTAAGCAGGCTTACCCACAAAAGCACTTAAGATTTTGCTACAGTTTTCGACATTACATTTGTGTGATTAGGCTTTTCAACATTAAAATGCAAAAGATTTTCAACATAAAAATGCAAAAGATTTAGGAATATTGATGAAGAAATGAGGATAACTTTGTCACATATTAGATCTGACATTGCTCAAATCTGCAAAAGCTCAGGCATTGCATTAAACTTGATTTAAAAATATTCCATATTTTTAATAGAGTTACTTATAATTCTTAAGAATATATGTGTTTTTAATTACTGTTTTTTTTATTATTTAATGTGTAATGTATAATTTTTAGTAAAGTATATGTTCATGCATATTTTTGTTGTTTGTTTTATGATCTTAGTGATATGGTGTTCCACAAATTTTCTTTACTATCAAAAGTGGTCCATGACTTCGAATAGGTTAAGAATCACTAATTTAATCTCAAAAAATTTATCTGAATTTTAATATTTCATTCGTCCATAAGAATTCTCAAAAATTTCTTGAGAAAACAGGTGCATCAATAATAGTATTTGGAGAATTTTTGGATTCAGTTCGATTTGGAGATCAGTTAATAATTTTATGATGATTATTTAAATATTATATCTAGTTTAAACTTCTAAAAGATACCAACTTAAATTAATGCAAGTGTATGTGCTAGCAGACAGCAATGAAGAAGAGATAGGCCCTGTATGAAGACATAACCAACTCCACTTCACAATTATCATGTGTAACTTCAATGCAAAAGTTGGAAGAAGAAACAGGATGAAGAATGTATGGGAAAAATTAGTCAAAAACGTTTTTGTTATTAAAGATCTATTTATTTTAAAAAGGTTTAATTACTACATATAGCGCTAGAAACCATAGTTATATTATGATATTGTAAAGTTATAAGCAGAGTTTTAAATTTTAGAACATATGGGAAAGTATGGCATCGGTATATGAAACAGAGGCACAAGACTAGTAGAATTTGAGAATCACACCAGACTGAGGATAATGAAAACTTTCTTCAACAAAAAAGAACAATAAAAATGGATATGGATAAGCCCCAATGAACAAACCAAGAATAAGACTGACTTCATCTTGGTCAACAACAACTTTAAATCAAAGACATTTCATACTCAACCAGTTCAACACTAGCAGCAACCACCAACTAGTACGTCCCAAAGTCAAGCTGGATATAAGGAAATTAAATAGCACATTTAGCAGTATTAAAGATAGATCTAAAACTTTTATTTAGAAACGTTTTCGATATTATAAATATCATCATCAGTTTTTCATAGAGAACAATGGCTAAAAGAAGTTGAACTTTTAAGTAAGCTGGATATTCAATATTAAAGATGATGGCTAACACAACACTGAAGACAAAAGATCAACATGAGATAGTTTAAGACCAAGAAGGAAGAATACAGCCTGAAGTTGCAGAAAATATTTCAACTGCTTACAGAAGACATATAATGGAATGGTGACAATTATCAGAGACAGTACAGAGAAGATTGCAGAGACTCAATGAGGAAATCCCATCAAGAAAATATCTACCAAAACACAGGAGCTGATCAAAAAGAGAAAAAAGATGAAGATCAAATCTGCTACCAACCAAACAGAGTATAGAGAAATGTGAATAATAGGACAAAAGAAAATCAGAGAAGATATGCAAAGATTCAATATAGAAAGGATTCAAATGGCCATTGAGAACAGCAATAGCCTCCAATCAGCACAAAAAGACAATGATCAATAAACACCAAATAAATGCAATCAAAGAAGATAACAGAGAACTTATCACTAAGACAATATGATAGAAAATGCAGAAGTCTTCTATGAGTAACTACCAGTATATAAACCAAGAGATCAATTGAGGCAAACAAGACCAAATCCAGCAAATATAGAAGACATACCAGCAATACTACCACAAGAAAAATTAAATCAATTAAGAAGATGAAGTGTAAAAAAACCCCAGGAGAAATAACATCAATGTTAAACTCCCAAAGCAGGGGGTGTTCAACCTTTTTTGTTATGCGAGCTACTTTTCTATACTAAGTTATTCGGTGATCTACTCTCTTAACGAAACATTACAACAAACAATATCTCTTAATATTTGTTCTCTTAAAGATCACATTCATGTTCCCTCAACTTGATATCTGATTATGTACAATTATGCAGTTAAATGCTATCATTCACTTCAGAAGGATTCTCTCTCCCAGTCCTAAAAACTTTGTATATTTAAAAATTTATTTATAACTTTTATTTTATTCAACAAATGAAACAAATATATTGAAATAAAGTAATTATTTTTCTATTTTAGAAAATCAAAGTTAGAAAAAACAACAGATTGTTTACAGACTCATAAGTTACAAAAAATGCTAGCTGATTAAAAAAAAAGTTGATGTGAAATTTGGCATTGTTTGAACTTGCAATATTTTCATCGTCAGGTTGATATGAAGTGGCCAAGGCAAACAATCATCTAAATGATCATTTGTAATTTGATTTCTTGAATTTTTTTTTTTTTTTGATGTTCATATTTGAAAAAGCAGATTCTGACAAATATGTCAATCCAAAGAATGACAAAATTTTTTGCCCAATATCAGTCAATATTGGAAACTTTTTATGTGTATACTTACTAATGATAAGAAAATTAGTGATTTCACAATTTTAACAAAAAATAAGCAAACAATAGCATTACACTTAAAGAGAATTAAAAAAAATAATACAAGATAATGATAAATAAATTATTATATTTTCAGATTTAATTAAATTTGTAAGGAAGAATCAACTTGGGAGGAATAAACAAGAGATCGACCAAAAATCGCTCTGCGATTGACTAGTAATCGCGATCAACAGGTTGAACACCCGTCCTAAAGGAAGGAAAAGTACCAGTATACAAGCAACTCACCAAGATATCTCTGACTGCATGTGAACAAGACATACCAAATAACTGGAAAAATGCAGTAATAATACTTATACATAAGAAGAGAGATAAAACGGATCTGAAAAACTACAGGCCTATCAGTCTACTATCGACAATATATACAAAGTATTCATAATCATCCTCAAAAGAAGATTGGAACAAGTACTGGATACAAATCAGCCAAGAGAACAAGCTGGATTTCAGAAAGGCTATTCAACAATGGATCATATACACACAATCAACCAACTGAAAGAAAAATGCAAAGAATACCATATTCCACCACTCTGTGTGGCATTCATAGACTACCAGAAAGTATTCAATGCAGTATCTACAGGAGCAATACTAACATCATTAAGTAATCATCAATACATAGAAATACTGTGTATTATCTATGAAGAAGCAACAGCCATAATATGATTATATAAAGATAGTAGGAAAATAAAAATCCAATGAGGAGTTCATCAAGGAAACAGTATCTCATTGAAACTGTTCACAGCCTGTCTAAAAGAAATATTCTGGTGAATAACTGGATAGGAATATAAAGGAATAAATATCAATGGAGAGTATATTAACAATTTAAGATTTGCAGATGAATAGTACTGTTCGCTCAAACACCGAATGAACTGTAGGAAATGCTAAGTGACCTCAAAATAGAAAGTGAGAAAATAGGACTGCAAGTGAACTATAAGATAAAAATAATGTTCAATACAGAAGTAAACCTACAATCAGTTATGACAAAAGGTTGAATAATTGAAAGGATAGAAGAATAAAAATACTTAGGACAAATAATCACAGCACAATAAGAATAGATGAGAGAAATTCAACATAGAATGCAACTGGAATGGTATGCATATACCAATACAATAACTTCCTAAAGGACAACAGGATACCAATATGCCTCAAAAGGAAACTCACTCTTCAACATGTGCATACCACCAGTAATGACATATGGCTGTGAAACATGGGCACTTACAAAGAAAATGGAACTAAAACTAGTAACAACCCAAAGAAGCATAGAAAGATACATGTTAGAATTCACCAGGAGAGACTGCAAGAACAAACCCAAATAGAAGACGTACTGGTAGCAGTTAGAAATAGTAAATGGCATTGGGCAGGCCACAATGAGATATACCGATAATCAATGAACAGAGAATTACAGAATGGCAATCAAACCAAGGAATGAGACATCCTGGCAAGCAATATAAACGATTGAGAGATGATAAAAGAAAAGTAATTGATTCCCAATGGATGTAGATTTGCACAAGATACATACATTTCGAAACAAAAGGAGGAGGCATCTCAAATGAAACTGAAATGCTGATGATAAAATTGCAGTGGATGAAATTGAAATGCTGATGATGATGATCTAGTTTAACTACAGTGCTAATTAAAAGAAATTAAATCTCTTATTTTTTTCTTCATTTTGCTCTAATTTCAATAAATAATTTTTAAATATATTGATTTGATTAATTTAATAATGTACATAGATAAAAAAGTTGTTTATATTTCTGATTAACTTTACCTGTTGACCAAGTCCAAAAAGAATCATCATTGCATAAAAACATATAGACCAAAATGATGATATTCTCTGTATTCCTTCAACTGCTAGGGATGCTGGAAAAACTTCAGTAGCAAATCGGATTATTTGATAACCACTTAAAAATCTACTTTGTTTAGGATGTATTAGTCCATTCCCAACAATATAATTAATGACTGTAACATTTAGCATAGGATGTTTTATTGTTGGAAATTTTTGAAGAACTTTTACATTATCTTCCCTTTCTATTTAATATAAATAGATTTTTTTTAATGATCAGCTTATTATAAAATAATCAGTGTTTGAATTTGGAAATAATGCAGAATCTTTTTAATTTTTTTTAACAAAAAATTTCTCATATTAAAATTTAAGAAAATACTGTTATCTTTGTTAAAATATTAATATGCAAAGTTATATTATAAGCTGATGAGATATATGCTTTTGCTTCTAAACTTAATTTAAAAAATTTCTTAAGCATTTGCCTTATTAAATTTTTCCAATTCAAGCACTGTATATATTATATTTTCTATTTTAAATATTAAACTTATATTTTTATATAAAATTGTATTCTATAAATTTGCTATATAAAACTATAAACTATTCAGTATTAAATAAAAGCAAACAATAAGCCAGAAAAAGATAAATCATTTATTCAAAAACGTATTGATGTAATATGTCACATGACTATATACGGTAGTTTTTACATTGCACTTGTTACAAAGCACTGTAACTATAGTCTATTTCAAGATAACCTGACAATAAATAACTACCATTGTTGTGGGTATTTCTACACAAAGGAATAGTCCCTATTAGTTAAATTTAATGTTAATATTTTAAAATATAAAAATGATATATTATCTTATAATTTGTTGATTCTGGGAGATACGAGTAAAATATCGGAATATTAAATTATTGAGATAATTTAAAAATATAGTATATTAAAATCATGTGATAAAATCTAACGAAATATTATTGTTATTTAAAAATCGCTTATGAATACAGAATTACCTTTAGTGGTTCGACTGTCAGGTTAACTTGAAACAGACTATAGGTGTTTATGCACCTGGAGCAAATACATTTTTAACAAAAATGAAACAAATATATTTTGTATGCTCCAAAAATGGGCAGAAAAAATTTCTGGTCTTAAATGGGGCAAATATATTTTTATGCTCTCAAAAACTTTTTACCAAATTGAAACTCTTGTTTTGTCCCTGGGATGAGTGCCCCACTTGTGCCATTTTTGTTACAATGCTGTTTATTACTAGAGCAGTTTATTATGATTGTATTTAAAATTCCTGAAGAGAAATTTTGATATTTCTAAAATTTGAAAATGAAATGGCATGTTTATAAATACAAAATTCATAATTATAATGTTTGTACCTTGAGGACTTTCTGCATTAAACAAGTTCAAATTGGATATGGGGTTATTTCACTTATACATTTTATATTTTGTCTTTGCATTTATATAAAATTCATAAAATTTTTGCTCACTATATAAAATTAAATGAATATAAAAAATAATATATTGTGGTAATAATATAATAATTTTATTGACATAATATAATAATCTAATCTTTTATAATTATTTTAATTAAATTTGATTTTAGTCTGTAGTAGCTGCCAAAGCTGAACCTGATACTATTTCATTAAAAAGAGATATAAATCAGAAGTTAACTTTAAACAACATTGATATTGGTACAAAAAGTAAAAAGATTGTTATGAATGGTAAGCAAAAATAATTTTTTTTTAATTTATATACTTACTTTTAAAAAAAATTTTAAATGTTAGTTTTGAATCATTGAAATTTACCACATATGTTCACGTATAAAGTAAGAAATACTAGAAGGAAATTATTTTTATAAAAAATTTGACTTGCTTTATTTATAACTCACTGGTCAGTTAAAAACAAAGACATTTTTTGTAAGGTTTAAGTTTGTTCAATCACATTGCATTTTTGTCATGTCTTTGTTCTAGCCATGTTATCCACCATATTTATTCTTAATAAAGATTTTATTCTATATATCAGTTCATCTATTGTCTAAAATACAATATGTTACAATTTTTAATGATTCTGAAAAAACAATTTGAATGATTTTTGATAATTTTGTCATGTAATAAATACAGATTTATATTTTGGAAGATTGGGTATCTTAGTTAGCTTAAACTCTACTTTCATAAATTGAATCAAAAGTTCTCTTATATGTTTTAGTTTTGATATTTTATCATTTAATTACTTTTAATAGTATTATATTTTGGTTGAGATTTGGAAATGATGGAAAAATTTACTTTTAATATTTTTTTGATATTATCTAATGAAGTAACATTTCAATAAAATTGTATTGTAAAAATTTTGTGCTAGAGTTTATTTGACAATTTCTACATAAATAAATTGAATGATAATGATGATGGTATTAATTTAACTGTTAACAAATAAATTAAGCTTTAAAGAGTTAAAAATTAAATATTATAAATTTTAATTACCATATATACTTGTATATAAGTCAAAGAATTTTTTCTGAAAAAATTTTGAATAAGAGGAGTTAGCTTATACACAGGACAGAAAAAAATTTGGAAATTTTTGAAAATTTGTTGAGTTAATAATTAATTAATTTTTAAATTTGGACTAAAGTGATGCTATCTAGTAATTAATAATTAGACTAGAATTTTTAAATAAATTTTCCTGAAATAAAATTTTACCACTACATTAGAATTGAATTGGGATCTTTGGGATAGTACCCAAATGTCTTACTTAGACTACCATGACAGAATTCCATATTAGGAAACTTATGTAATGACCAGTTTGGAACTTATCAGACTAAGTTGATACTAGCACTCAAGGTGGTCCTCATGGTGAACTTGGACAAACAGACATAGCTCAAGTCAGATAATATATTCTAATTGAAACTAACTAAGGAAATATATATAAACCAAATTAACCCCTAGTGTAATAATTTAGGATTAAACTATAATCTTAATAATTATTTTTTAAATCAAGGATATGGTATTATCTATTTATTTTAATAAATGCAATATTATTCAAACTCTTGAAATTTGACGGTTGACTTATATGTGAGTCTTTGTTTTTTGTCATTTCTAAGGAAACTAAGAAATAGGCTTATATACAATAAACGTAATTTTAAAACTTTTACATATTTTTCAGAAAATGGTAATGTTATTGAAGAGGAAAATGTTGAATCAAAAAATAAATGTTGCCTAACTAATGAGCAAGCTTTTTATTTAGGAAATGTGGGAATTGAGGTAGATCTATTTTTATCAATAATTAGATTTAAGTTATTATTGTTACACATTTTTTTTGCAATTACCGGTAGTTTTAAGTGTTATTGAATTACAATAGAAATCTTTTAATTTATAAGTTTGAGACTAAGAAGATGAACATTTTTATTACCAATTGTTATCCAAATATTAAATGGCAGGGCTATTCCAGGCTGACCATAAGCTGCCTATATTCAGGTTAGATTCAGCTGCACTTTAGAAGATAGGGATTGATAAGTTAGATCCACACTTCTCATATAAATTGCTGAAATTTGGCATCAGATTTAATTATGGTTCTTCTTTTTCATTTGTTTTCTTAATTTGTTATCACTGGAAACTGTAAGAATGACAAATTAAGTAGATCAGTTATTGAGATTTAGAGTAAAAAGTCTAAAAATTAAAATTAAATACGAATCATATAAAGTATAAATGAAATCACTTAAAACTTGTGAAATAAATATCAGTTATTGATATAAGACAAGGTTATATTAATATGTTAATAACAAAATTAAAAAATACCCAAATTTTATGAAACTAATTGAAATTCCTTTATGGAGAAACTTAGAATTAACAGAAATTTTAGTAAATGCAATATATACTTATGTGTAAGCTGATCATTCTACTTCAGAGTTTAAAAATCAGTAAAGATTTAAAACCCACAACTTTCAATGTTAGAAAAATATCACAGTCAAGCAAACAAACTTACTAGAGATCAATAATCCAAACAATAACTAAATAAAAGCCAAATTATCTTATTAGGCAGCAGAACTTGATAGTTTATGATTATTACAAATTAATTTAGAAACAACTGAAATTAATGATTAAATTAAATTTTACCAATACGGTTCCATTCATTAATCAACAACTAAACTATAAATATTAAATAAAAGCAAACAATAAGCCAAATAAGTAAGATAAATTGTTTATTCAAAAACGTTTTCAGCTATGTAGTTTAAATAGGTGTGGCCTCATGCCAAATGGAACTCTATGTTTAATATTGTTTATTTGTAATATAATGTATTATATTTTTGTACAGCTTAAGAAAATTATAGTCCAGCATCTTTGTTTAACATTGTTTATTTGTAATATAATGTATATATTTTTGTACAGCTTAGGAAAATTATAGTCTGGCAACCTAGTATTAGACTCGTAATTTAAACTTTTGGCCAATTTTAATATTGTTATTATACTGTAACATATTATACTTTTATCATTTTTGTAAATTTATGTCCAACAACACGGTTTAGATTCATGTGGATAATAATTGGCCAATTTAAATTTTAACCTTTTCTAGCTAAAGTAATTTTATAGATTTTAATTTTAATATTATTATTAGATTTTAATGTATTACTATTATTTATATTTACTCTTTGAGACTTGTTAATATATGATTGATGAGATATTATTTAGATTTAGATTTTATTATTTTGTAATTTTAGTTTATATGTATCTTTTACTCAATTATAATATTTTCTGGTAAACTCGACTATTTGTGCAATATGTATGAAAAGAATGTTGATTGCTGTACTTGACTTGAAATATTATTCTGTAAGGACAGATTTATAACTACAGTGATCTAGGTGGTTAATTTACGATTGATGTATAATTATTTAGATTTTATTATTTCATAATTTTAGTTGATACGTATCTTTTACTAAATTATATTATTTTCCATGTAAACCATATGTTTCCTTAACATGGATGTTTTTCGAGTAGCCCATGTTTATGTAACTCTGTTTTTATGATGGACTTTATAGTTAGTACTATGTATTTTATTATTATTATTTTTTGCTCTATACCTAAATTTCGGGGTTTGATGATATTTGTAATTGTTATAATGTTATTTTAGAAATGTTTTGTCATGTTTTCTTGTTAATGTGTTTGGAAGGGTAACTTTCCACCTGCTGTTTGTTGATGTTAGGAACCGGTAGGAATTAGGAATGTTAGGATTGGTTCCCCAAGTAGCCCGTGTTTATGTAACTCTGTTTTTTATGATGGACTTTATAGTTAGTATTTTATTATTATTATTTTTTGCTCCATACCTAAATTTCAGGGTTTGATGATAATTGTAATTGTTATAATGTTATTTTAGAAATGTTTTGTCATGTTTTCTTGTTAATGTGTTTGGAAGGGTAACTTTCCACCTGCTGTTTGTTGATGTTAGGAACCGGTAGGAATTAGGAATGTTAGGATTGGTTCCCCAATTTGGCCTGATGAGAAAAGGGGAGAGAAGCTTCTCTGGTCTGTATTACAACTGAGGCAGGTGTTATATTTTATATTCTTTGCTACTTATTTTAGAAATGTTTTGTCATGTTTTCTTGTTAATGTGTTTGGAAGGGTAACTTTCCACGTGCAGTTTGTTGATGTTAGGAACCGGTCACTGATTGGCTCCCCGATTTGGCCTGATGAGAAGGGGGAGAGAAGCTTCTCTGGTCTGTATTACAACTGAGGCAGGCTACATGGATAGCTGAAAACATTTTTGAATAAACGATTTATCTTACTTTTTGGCTTATTGTTTCCTTTTATTTAATATCTAAAGTAAGAAGTTTTCCTTATTCATTATTCAGTATTATATATTTAAATGCTTATTCAGAAACAAATAAATTTCTGACATAATTATTATCTAAAAGAATGTATTTACCATAAGATGTGGCTAAAAAAGTAATTCCATTACTTGGGAAGATCTTCATAATGCTTGCAAATAGCAGTGATGCTATTAAAAGTATTGAAATAGAAGCAATACTCATCTACATAGTGCTGCCATCTATCGATGGAATTACATATATGACATGCCCCCTTTTTTTTAAGAAATTATAAACAGAATTTAGATTATTATTATAACTTAAAATACTGTTCAATCTAGCACTGATTTAAAGTGGAAAAAATATACACATAACTTTAGAAGCGCTTTCGACTTTATTAAGTCCTCATCAGCTATACTTTACATAAAGAGATTGTCGAACACAAGAATGCCAAAATAGAACAAATTTAAAGTTTAAATATAGAAATGTTAGAATGTTAAAATAAAACATTAATTAAATAAACATTAAAAATAAAATAAACTTAACAAGTTTTTAAAAATATTAAGAATAATAATACATAAAAAATAAAAATATAAATAACAGTAGGCCCAGTTACAAAGCGTCTTTCTTCGAGGTCATTTTTCTCCATAATGGCTAGCCATTGGCCTCTAGCCTTTTACTGTGTTTTAGTACTAGTCAAGAACTCTTAAAGAAATAAATTTCGTTTCATTCCGTTTTTCGGCCCTCGTGCCCTCTCCTTGTTAGAAGCATATGTTGAAGTCGAGGAACTACTGTGTCATAATGCTTTTTGCTTAACCCTAATAAGGGCTTGTGATCAGTCTGCACAACTACTTGTCTTCCATATGTATAATAATTAAAATGTTGAAGTCCATAGACTACTGCTAATAGCTCTTTTTCTATTTGAGCATAACGTTGCTGTGTTTCAGTAAGCAAGGCAGATCCATATGCAACTGGCTTATTATCTTAAAGTAGCATTGCTCCCAACCCATTGCGACTGGCGTCTACTGATATAGTTACAGCTTTGTTTTCATCAAAGTATTGCAAACATGATGCTTGCACCATTGCTTTCTTTATTAACTCAAAATCTTGTTGTGCATTTTCATCCCACAACCATTCCTTATCTTATTTCAACAACTGACGTAGAGAATGAGTTAGATTTGACAGGTTGGGAGTAAACTTGGCTAAATACGTGACCATACCCAGACCATACCTTTGCAAATCTTCTCGACATTTAGGTACAGCAAATTCGTTAATTGCTTTTACTTTCTTCGGGTCTGGTTCTATACCCTTATCAGATATGACATGACCCAAATAATTCACTGAGGATAAAGAAAGCTGGGTTTTATTTATGTTAAATTTTAAATTTGACTTTCTGGCCCAAGTAAGAGTTCGGTGCAATAACTGACAATGTTTTTCAATTGATGATGAACCTAAAGCTATATCATCAAAATAAGGACTGATTTCGGAATCTTCTTCAAAAATTTTCATCCATGGTACGTTGGAATTCTTCAGGAGCATTATTCAGTCCAAATGGTAACACCAAAAATCAATATCTTCCCCAAGGTGTAGTGAACATAGTTAAATAAGATGACTGTTCGTCTAACGGTAGTTGCCAAAATTCGTTTTTAGCATCCAAAATTGTAAATACCTTACAACCTTGAAGTTTAGTTATGAGATTATCTGCTGTTGGTATCGGATAGCATGGTCTCTGTATTGCGTTATTTAATGGCCTAGGATCAAGATAGATGCATAACTTTTTTGGTGTATTTACCACTATCATATTACTGACCCACTCAGTAGGTTCTTCAACTTTACAGATTATTCCTGTTTCAACCATGCATTGAAGCCCTTTTTTTAACTTTATTGTGAAGAGTGAGTGGTATTTTATGTGGTGCTGCTACATGGGGAATGTAATTATCTTTTAATTTGATTTTTGCAATACGTTTAAGTTGTCCAATACCAGTGAACATATCAGCAAATTCATTTATAACTTGTTCAGGAATTTCTGTGGAACTACAGCTGTTTAATAAACATAAAATTAAGGAGATGTATATTGTAAGATTAAATACATTTTATAGGCTTTCTTGTAATACAGCCTTTTCTTGTACATCTTTTTACATCGCAACGAATAAACAATTATCAAAAATTAAAATTTAAACCCGAATAATACATCAATTTAGTTAAAATGAAACAGAATAAAGCAGTCAACCATGGTAATAAAATGCATTTTGGCATGGATGATGAACCTCAAGTGAATATAATTCCAGAATGTGAAATAATAAAATGGAAAAACAAGCCAATAATTAAGAAAAGTAAACAACATGTGCTTGACTACAGCGATAATGTGGTTCCAATTCTAGGCAAATGTATTTTAACGTGTGAAACGGAGAAGTTTAAAAAGAAATTTAAATTTTTGGTGACAATGTTAGCTTCATGCTCCATTTTAGGCCTTCAAGCCTTCAAAGAGTTAGGATTAATCAAGCGATTAAATCAAATAAAAGAACTAAACAGCTGTAAGATTAAATGCATTTTATAGGCTTTCTTGTAATACAGCCTTTTCTTGTACAACTTTCAAAAATATTAAAGACTACTTGCTTAATACGATACTAGATTAAATATAGCTCATTAGCAAGTATGGATTTTATTTAGCATAACGTTTTCGGACTATATTAGTCCCTCATCAGTGCTGCTAAACATTACAAAAGAACATCGACATAGCAAGATATGTCGATGTTCTTTTGTAATGTTTAGCAGCACTGATGAGGGACTAATATAGTCCGAAAACGTTATGCTAAATAAAATCCATACTTGCTAATGAGCTATATTTAATCTAGTATCGTATTAAGCAAGTAGTCTTTAATATTTTTGAAAGTTGTACAAGAAAAGGCTGTATTACAAGAAAGCCTATAAAATGCATTTAATCTTACAGCTGTTTAGTTCTTTTATTTGATTTAATCGCTTGATTAATCCTAACTCTTTGAAGGCTTGAAGGCCTAAAATGGAGCATGAAGCTAACATTGTCACCAAAAATTTAAATTTCTTTTTAAACTTCTCCGTTTCACACGTTAAAATACATTTGCCTAGAATTGGAACCACATTATCGCTGTAGTCAAGCACATGTTGTTTGCTTTTCTTAATTATTGGCTTGTTTTTCCATTTTATTATTTCACATTCTGGAATTATATTCACTTGAGCCCCAGTGTCCAATTTAAAAGTTACCTTATTTTTATTCATTGTGATCTTTTGCAGCCACACAGAATTTACTTTCTCAGTATCCAATGTATTATTAGATTTTAATTCTCCTAGATAAACGATTTCTGAATCGCTGTCTTCTGTCGATCGTTCTACGGCATTTATTCGACAAGTATTTTGTTTTCTATTATGTAATTTTGTTTTACATACCTTGGCCCAATGATTTTTCCCTTTACAAATTCAGCATATGGTTCCAAATGCCAGACACTTTTTTGGTTCATGTGTCTTCCCACAATACCTGCAATTAAATTCTTTCTTTTGTTCTTGGGCATATTTATGCATCACTCTTGCAGACTTTACTTGATTTCTATTATTTTTGAGAGCATCTATGGAAATTCTTGTTTTCATTCATCTCCGAGGACTGTGCTTTGCTGTGTTTAGCTGTCTTGCATTCGCTAACTACTTGTAGTGTTTTAACTTTTTTATTAGTCTCACGAATTAATCTCTCTTGCAGTGGTTTGTCTAATATTTCTTGAATTATTTTATTATGCAGCATGCGTTCCATTAACTGTCTGTAGTTACAATTCATGACTGCACATCTTAATCTCAAATAGAAATCAGAAAATTTTTCTCCTTTTTCTTGTTTTATTTCTAGAAACTTAAACGATGCGTAAATCTCATTTTGATAATCAACAAAATATTTATCAAATTCATCAAGAATTTGTTTTAAACTCACTTCTTCAGCTTCATTTTTTGGCACTAAATCAAATGATCTGAATTATTTTTTCAATTCGTCCTTGCATACGTGACGGTTCAGATTCGTTGCTGTATCTCAGTGCTTCTACATAATCCTCGAAATCTTCTCTCCAATGCCTCCAAGATTCTGATGGATTTGAACCAGCTTCAAATGGCAGTATAATTGGTAAATTACTTGCCATTTCTTCGGTTTTATAAGTTGCACTGCTAACCAAGGAATTTAAACTACAGAAAAGGAATGTCTGCTCGAAGAGAACGGATAGATCGGGTATCAGCCGGATCAAAGGTTAAATAGCCCACATTCCAAGTTTTCCTTTGGCTGGCTTACAGCTCTGTCTTTCCTCACCTTATTTTAAAAAATACGTGTGAGTATGTACCTTTCTGACACCGTGTTATGTTTTATATTCTTTGCTATAGAATTCAATGAGATTAAGATTAAAGAATTGGACAGTCACACAACTTTAGGTTACCACTAGCCAGCACATCCTCGAACTGCTCTGACCTGTCAGTTTGTCTTTTTTTTATTTATATATATATTTTTTATGTTTGTCTACATAGTGCTGCCATCTATCAATGGAATTACATATAAGACAGCAGGCTATGTGGATAGCCGAAAATGTTTTTGAATAAAAGATTTATCTTACTTATTTGGCTTATTGTTTGCTTTTATCTAAACTATAAATTTTAATATTTATCTGAAAACGAAATTTGTCCCAATTCAAATTTGAACCAAAGATCTTTACAAATACTAATATTCTACAAGTTGTTACCACTGGGATACCAGACAAATCTTCCCTTCAGATAGTTTATATAACCAAAATTTAGATACATGCATCAGACAAGCAGACAATCTATACTCCTGACTGAGTTAATTCAGTAGCCACAAGCTCTTCTACGGCAAAACCAGCCATTGAATTATTCCATTTGGCAGATCCTGATAATTTACAATAGGGATGGGCAATCCAGGCTTCTGAGCCATATGTGGTCCACATTAATATTTTGTGCAGCCTGTGTCACACAAAATATTACAAAATAAATAAATAAATAAAATAAAAAATTCCCTAATCAAAGAAAATGAAATACAGATTTTTACAGCACCTTTTTCAGTAAATATACAAAATGCACCAAATGAAACTTCAGTTGGAGATAACAGAATTGTAAAATAATTTAGATGTGAAAGATACTTTTGAAGAAAAAACTTGGTATATTTTTATAAAACTTTTATCAAATAAAATCAATTTCCTGATTTAAATATGCAACAAAAATTCTATCATTATTTTCTACAACTTATGTATGTGAACAGTTTTTTCTGCAATGAATTTAGTAAAAAGTAAATAAGAAATCAGCTAACAGATTTACATCTCAAAAATAATTTAAAACTAGCAGTGATTAATATTCAACCAAATATTTCGGATATATTATGTTCAAATCAGTTCCAGAAGTTACATTAAGTATATCTATATTACTTTATAATCATATACAAATAAATAATTGTGATTTAACCACATTTTGTTTTTGTTTTTCTTTTTTCTCTGTGTGCAACTCATGTCTGTTCAAATGTTTTACATGTGGCCTTTACTTAGAAAAAGGTTCCCCATCTCTGATCTACAATATGATGATATTTGTCAGATAGCTTGTATAAATGTTTTGACATTTGCACAAAATAACTTTCAAAAAATAGATTTATACAGAATCACTAAAATGTATGGAAATGGCTAAATATTTTTAAAATGATTAATTGGAATTCTTTGAAATTTGGCATCAGATTAGGAATGTTTGCATTTTCATATCTGTATTTTTTCAACTTTATATTGTCATTTGTTTTTGAGATTCAAGATAAATTTCACTTTTTTAAAGGCCACTAGGGGTCAATTTGACCATGTTTGAAATGAGCATTTCATCCAAAATTTGGTGATAAAGCACATGCCTATCTTATCTTTTAGAAAAACCTCGAAAAGACCTATGTTGTTTTATCGCAATGTTGCTTCTTCATGGCTATGATTTATTCACTGCAATTGCTGCTAATTCTTCAGCATGGCTGGATCATTTTTGATAATATAGTATGTCAAATTTTAACTGCAATCGCTGCTAATGCTTCTGCACCAGCTGACAATTCAGCTAAATAGAAGCGTTAGCGACAATTGCAGTGTATGAACCATCACTATGAAATGTTGCAGTAAAGTTAACATGGGTCTTTTTGAGATTTTCCTAAAAGATAAGATAGGCTTATGCTATATCACTGAATTCAGAATGAAATGCTCATTTCAAACATGCAAACATGATCAAACTGACCCTAGGGCCCCTTAAAAAAATTAAATTTGTCTTGAATCTTGAAAACAAATGACAATATAAAGTTGAAAAAATATAGATAGCAAGACATAAACACTTCTAACTTGATCTAAATTTCAAATAATTCTAATTAACCATTTTCAAAATATTTAGCTGTTTTTATACATTTTAGTGACCCTATATAAATCTATTTTTTGTATGTTATTTTGTGCAAATGTCAAAACATTTATACAAGCTATCTAACAGATATCATCATATTGTGGATCAGAGATGGGGAACCTTTCTCTACAACTATTCTATTGATTTTTGCAATAATAAAAGCTTCAACTCTTCAATATCACATAGAAAAACAACTTATACATTGACAGGTGGCTCCATCTATTGACAAATTCTGGTTTCATATTTACACACCTGATATATTCAATTAACATGGAAAAAACTGGAATTTTCATTTTTTCATCACTAGAATTGTTATTTATTCAACAATACTTACATATCATTGTTAGATAAATTTTTGAATTATTATTTATTTTTTTTTAATTTTATTACCAGTAATTCTCAATTTTTCCATCTGTTCTGTATGCTATACCTGTCAAATACTGGAAATCCACTTATCTTCATGAATTTATACTGTTTTGAAAAATAAATTTTAATTGCAAATTTAATATAGTATGGTTAGTTCCTTTCCAAGTATGATATTAAAATTCCAACAAGAGAAATAAGTAAGATATATTCACGACTTTGCAAATGCAGATTATATGATAATGCAGATTTTCACAATATCAGGTGTGTAAATATGAAACCGGAATTTTTTAGTAAAAAGTACACGCATATTAATTATTATTATTTATTAAAAGTACAAGCGGAATTTTTTAGTAAAAGTACGCTATTTATTTCTGCATAAATAGAGAATGTACTCCACCATCATTTCTGGACAAATAAATTATATTTAACAATATATATCAAAAAGAATCTTCCTTGAGAATTGAATATAATTCAATTTTCAGAACTTTATTCAGACAAATCCAAAAACACTAATCACGTGTCGTCCTTATTCTTTCAAAGTTAGATTAGCGTCGACAAAAGAAACATTTATAATAGATAGAAATGGGAATTTCTATCTATTATAATTTTATTTACAATGGGAAAAACTCCGATACAGAGAGGAAGTGTATATATCATTCCCATATACCACGGCCGATTTTGTCAAAAATTTTCAAAGAATTGTTTCTAATCCAAAAACACTAATCACGTGTCGTCCTTATTCTTTCAAAGTTAGATTAGCGTCGACGAAAGAAACATTTATAATAGATAGAAATGGGAATTTCTATTATAATTTTATTTACAATGGGAAAAACTCCGATATAGAGAGGAAGTGAATATATCATTCCCATATACCATGGCCGATTTTGTCAAAAATTTTCAAAGAATTGTTTTTCTTCAATTAAAGAGCCTCCCTTTAGATAAAAAACAGACATTCTATTATATCATAAGTTCAAATGAAGAAATTTCAAGCAGGAATTTTGAAATTCTATAGGAATTTTCCTTAATCAATTTCTGACACCGTGGGTAATCAACAATGCTAAAATGAAGAAATTTCAAGCAGGAATTTTGAAATTCTATAGGAATTTTCCTTAATCAATTACTGACACCGTGCATAATCAACAATGCCAACATAACATTGTTAAATATATTTTCGAATTATTTTTAAAAAAATTGATTAAATCTCAGTTTCTAGACCTTATTTGCATGTTCTACATATCAAAAATAGTCTATGAAATGTATGTTCATGGATATGTACTGATTTAAAGAAAAATTTTAATCCGATGCCAGATATAGAACTGTCTGATTCTTTCTAAGTAGAATATCATTAAAAGTATCTGATAAAAAACAAAGATATGTTTTTCTACACAATTTTTCAAGAAAGAGTAAGTTATATCTTAAATTATTATGGAAACGAATCTTACTTTAGTAAAATATTATTATTACTTTTCAGAATTGAATATACTGATAGTTTGCAGTTTAAAAGTTTTTAATTACTTGTACATTTAATTGTGAATGTCAAAATACAAGAAAACTTGTAAAATGTAACAATTTTAAAAGTTTTTAATTACTTGTACATTTAATTGTGAATGTCAAAATACAAGAAAACTTGGAAAATGTAACAATACTACAAGTTTTTGTGTGACTGTGTCATTGCAACATATCATATATTAAATGAAATTATGATGTAAAATTCTCAATGGCTTTTTATCCTTCTAAAACTTGATTAGGTAAATAGACAGATTAAACTGTAACATGCATTTTATGTTTGGTTTCTATACCTAGTTAATACATTTAAGAGTTGCACCCAGTAGTAAGTAATATGTTTAATAGTGTAATGTTTCGATGAGAGATGATTAAAGTATGCTAAGAGTAAACAAAATTAAAAGAATGGCACAGCAATAGACATATTGAGAGATCAGCCTTGATATGATTTATTAAAACTTGAAATGAGTAGCGGAAAGTTGAAGGCTTCATTAAATAGACGATAACAATTAATCCAAATAAAATATCACTGTAGATAATAAGCATTAAACTAGTCATATTTCAGAAGACAACATGTCATTTAAGTACCATTATTTGAAACAGGCTAATTACAAAAGATCTGTATTACTCTAGGAGTGTACGCAAATAAACTAATAAGCATTAAACTAGTCATATTTCAGAAGACAACATGTCATTTAAGTACCATTATTTTAAACAGGCTAATTACAAAAGATCTGTATTACTCTAAAAGTGTATGCAAATAACCTGAAATAGCTCAGTTGGGAGAGCGTTAGACTGAAGATCTGAAGGTCTCTGGTTCAATCCCGGGTTTTGACAATTTTGTTTAAAATTTTTGTTTTTCTCGCAATAGAACAAATACTTTTATAGCTGAAACTATAAACACGTTTACAGACAGAATGACAAATAATTTCCCTGCTTTATTTTTGGCAATTTTCAACATATGTAAGAAACTTAGGGCTGCAAAATTTTTTGTATTTAACAAAACATTTTGTGGCCTTAAGTTTCTAAAACTCAGTATTAAGGAGATTCCAGTTGTAAAACGAATTCAAACTCAGAATGTAATCCTTTGGTTCTGACTCTTCTGTAGACAGTTTTATTTATATTATTTTTTATTTACATAAACAGATTATAATGCATCCTAGACATCAAAATAAAAATAAATTTAAAAAGTTTTAAAAGATATTATTTTTTATTTACATAAACAGATTATAATGCATCCTAGACATCAAAATAAAAATAACTTTTAAAACTTTTTAAATTTAAGTGTTAACAAAAGTAATTTAAAAATTATTGTTTATATTGTTTTTATTAATAAATTATTTTAATTATAGAAAAATATTCACTTTAAAATCAATCTTCATGTCTCTGTTTGAAATTAAAACTAAAAGCTTTAGAATATTCAGTTTATTAAATCTATTATAAAATACAGTATTTAAAAAGATGTTAAAAGGAATTATTTCAGACTTGGATAAGTACAAAACTATCAGTATGCATCTATATTAAAAAAAATAATTTTTATTAGATATTAATATAATAAATACTAATTTAAAATAAATAAATGCAATATTTTGTTTTAAAATATATAGGCAATCCTCAACTTACATAGATTTATACTTATATAAAAATTCCAACTTATAATGAACATATTGACTGAATTAAAGTTATAACACAGATACAAACATTTTTCCCTACTTTCATCATTTTCATATACATGTATAGTGGATTCCGCTTAATTGGGACAAATATAGGCAATCCTCAACTTACATAGATTTATACTTATATAAAAATTCCAACTTATAATAAAAACATATTGATTGAATTAAAGTTATAACACAGATACAAACATTTTTCCCTACTTTCATCATTTTCATATACATGTATAGTGGATTCCACTTAATTGGGACAATCTCAAAGAACGGAAACCAAACTAATAAACTAATACATAATTGAAAAACTAATAACCTAATACATAATTTAAATGCTTAATTGGGACAACTTTTAACTATTGGGACAGTAGCAGAAAAGGAATTTTCAATTTTTGATATGTTTTAGGGATTTTTCAGTAGCAGAAAAGGAATTTTCAATTTTTGATGTATTTTAGGGATTTTTAATAGCAGAAAAGGAATTTTCAATTTTTGATATATTTTAGGGATTTTTTGGATAAACTGATAAACTAATACATAATTTAAATGCTTAATTGGGACAGGAGTCAAAGAATGGAAACCAAACTAATATATAATTTAAACACTTAATTGGGACGATAGCAGGAAAGGAATTTTCAATTTTTTATATATTTTAGGGATTTTTCGAAAGTATAACAACACTACATACACTAACAAGGAATTTTCAATTTTTGATATATTTTAGGGATTTTTCAAAAGTATGATAACATTACATACAATAATACTTGTTGTGTGCTTTCTTAAAAAATTCCTTACTGGTAATTTTTCAGGTTAAACCTTTCTACAAGACAATACAGACTAATACAATGGAGCGGTCATTTCTTATCGTCTTACACATTGTTGACACACTGTCACCGCCGGTAATTTTTCAGGTTAAACCTTTCTACAAGACAATACAGACTAATACAATGGAGCAGTCATTTCTTATCGTCTTATTACATACACATTGTTGACACACTGTCACCACATTAATATAAACATCCATTCTTTAGTAAAACTATAAGTAAATATCATCATTGATAAATAACAATACATAACAATACTATATTTGGCAACACTAGTGTGATGAGAATCAGTTATTCTATCATTGTGAGTCTGGCAAGTGTGCATCTACTTAAGAGTCTCATCTGTCGTGGTGAGTCTGGCAAGTGTGCGTCTACTTAAGAGTCTGCCATTGTACCTAGAGATATTCATTTACAGTGTCAATTTTATTTAAAATTTTTAAATCTTTACCAAGATCATTTACAGTGTTGATTTTATTTAAAATTTTTAAATCTTTGCCAAGATGCTAAGAAATGATTTTGCACGTCGATTTTATTTAAAATTTTTAAATCTTTGCCAAAATGCCAAGAAATGACTTTACATTTCCAAGTAAAAATTGCTTTGCTGAATAAAATTAAAAGCCAGCCATTTAATACAAACCATGGTAGACCCCTGATATAAGTGTTGTACTAAAATCTACCATAGCGCATTTTCTACAACAAGAAAATCAACTGCGTGAGGGAAATCTACCATAGCGCGTCTCCTACAACAATAAAATCAACTGCGTGAGGATGGGCATTACAGAAAAAAATTCCAGGAACATTCAAAAGAAAGTGTGATGAATTACAGAAAGAAATTCTGGGAACATCCAAAAGAAAGCGTGATGGAAAAGAGAAAGAAATTCCAGGAACATCCAAAAGAAAACGTGATGGAAAGGATCTATTCCGGGAACATCCAAAAGAAAGCGTGATGGAAAGGATCCAGAAGTCACAAGAAAATCAACTACGTGAGAAGTGGGCATTACAGAAAGAAATTCTAACAAGAAAATCAACTGTGTGAGGAGTGGGCATTACAGAAAGAAATTCCAGAAGATCAAAGCAACTGTGCAAGAAGTGGGCATAACAGAAAGAAATTCCAGGAACTGTCCATAAGAAAGCCGTGATGGAAAGGATCCAGAAGTCGAAGAAGCATTAGATCAATGATTTTCTATAATTAGCAAGGAGTGGGCATTACAGAAAGAAATTCCAGAAACATCGAAAAGAAAGCAAAATCTACCATAGCGCGTCTCCTACAACAATAAAATCAACTGCGTGAGGATGGGCATTACAGAAAAAAATTCCAGGAACATTCAAAAGAAAGTGTGATGAATTACAGAAAGAAATTCTGGGAACATCCAAAAGAAAGCGTGATGGAAAAGAGAAAGAAATTCCAGGAACATCCAAAAGAAAACGTGATGGAAAGGATCTTGTCTCCTACAAAAAGAAAATCAACTGCATAAGGAGTGGGCATTACAGAGAGAATTCCGGGAACATCCAAAAGAAAGCGTGATGGAAAGGATCCAGAAGTCACAAGAAAATCAACTACGTGAGAAGTGGGCATTACAGAAAGAAATTCTAACAAGAAAATCAACTGTGTGAGGAGTGGGCATTACAGAAAGAAATTCCAGAAGATCAAAGCAACTGTGCAAGAAGTGGGCATAACAGAAAGAAATTCCAGGAACTGTCCATAAGAAAGCCGTGATGGAAAGGATCCAGAAGTCGAAGAAGCATTAGATCAATGATTTTCTATAATTAGCGTGATGGAAAGGATCCAGAAGTCGAAGAAGCATTAGATCAATGAATTTATATAGTTAGCGGGTGAGGCGTGAATATCAGCAGCCCAGTGTTGAAGAAGTCAGAGGATATCTGTAAAAAAACTAATAATTAGGTACCTATTTTAATAAATCATTAATATAGTTACCTAATATTTTATTAAAGCATTACAATAGGTACCTAATTATTATTTTTTTTATCCCTACGAATTACATATTTTATTTTAGAATTTATTATTACTTGGTTTAATGATGACAGCTGGACCAAAATGGCTTAGTCCCATACGAATTACATATTTTATTTTAGAATTTATTACTACTTCATTTAATTGGGGCGAATTACATATTTTATTTTAGAATTTATTATTACTTCGTTTAATTGGGACAAAACGGATTAGTCACGTGTCCCAATTAAGCGGAATCCACTGTATATTTTTCTGTGCTTATTAGATTAGATATTACTGTAGATAACAACCTGAGCTCAGATCCAGATCACTCTTGAAAAATTGGAGGTGTGGAATTGATCCATTGAATTCATATCCTCCAAGATGGTAAGCGACTGCTTCACTAGACAGTTAACTACCAAAATTATGTGATCATTCTATTTTTAATGATATATCTTTTTGATACATTAGTAGTCTACTGTAAAGAGTATGCATCAACATACATATGTTTCAATTTATATAAGGTTTTGCTGAATAATTCACTTACATAAGTCAGGGATTTTCTGTATTAATAATTACAGATAGTCCTTGACTTATGACAAGATTTAGTTTGAACCCCACTGTAATATGTCAGAGCAGTCATAAGTCATAACTGCCAAAAATTTATGGATCTCTCAGTATTATTGCTTACTAGAACACTATAGTGCGCCGCGAGTCACGTGCGTTCCATGCACTCCGTACGTGTGTGTTCGTGAACCGAAGCATCGTTCGTAAAGCGAAGCAAAATTTGTTTGCAAATGATGTTCGTAGACCGATTTGTTCGTGAACCGAGACGTTCGTGATCCGAGGTACCACTGTATATTGATCAATTTACTGATTACATCATCATCATAAATATAAGTGATCATAAGTCAAGGAAGTCATAAATCAAGAACTTACCTATATATATATATATAATCATTTAGTAAATGCAAATGGTTTTTACCATTCAGTAAATATTCCTTGATATATTTTTTAGAGCCTAAAATACATTTTTATTAAGGCAAAAGTACTTTTGAGTTAGGCCCATTTTCTGTTATATTCTCTCTAGTGTAAAATGAAACTATTTTGAAAATACAGTAGCTCATATATGCTCAGTGTAAACAGAATAAAATAACATAAACCTTTAATATATATGTATTATATGTAAATTATTAGTTGTAATATCATATACAAAAAACCTTTAGAAAAATAAATTGAATTGGACTGAGGTGACAAAACAAAATTAATGTTAATATGTATCTACAAAACAAAAATCATAAATACAATGGGATCTTGTTTAATATCATCAGCAAAAATTTAATTAATTAATTAAAAACTTAAAAATTTTAAGGTAGCAAAACAGAATAAAACACAGTTTTTCTACATTTCCCTTCATAATAGAGAAAAAAAATGAAATGGTAACCTATAATTATAGAAAATAAACTAACCATACTTTATATGAACACTAATTGAAATATATAATATTGTCTATGAACAATATATTAATTAAATTATAAAGCATATGACATTTAATCAGATTGACTAGGCACAAATGCATCGGTTTTCCATTCAGAGAATCCAGAATCAAATAAGGAATTCACTCTTGAAAAATTTATATGCTAGATCAATGGTTTTGGTTTCAATTAATGTCATGATTTTCAAGAATACTGATGTTAAATGAGGAACCACTCTATATTCCATAATTATAATAATTAATATGGCACTACATAATGCTGAGCACTATGGTACATTATTGAGTATATTATCATTTTTTATTGCAATAAACTATCTTGCAATTTTACTATTTGTTTTTACTCTATATAAGTAGTTCTTGACTTACAACCACTTTACTTACAGTAATATAATCAGTAAATTCTGTGATTAGTCAATGCAAGTCCATGGATTTGAGTTCTTGACCCAAAATCTGATATATAGAAAGCATCCTTTTTTGTGTCTGGTTCTTGTAGTTTTGGTTCTTTATGCTTATTATGATGATGTATAGTTTCATAATAAACATTAATAGTGAGAAATTCATAAATTTTAGTTATTTATGAAATGATTTAAAACCAAATCCTATCATCATAAATCAAGTACTACCTATAATATCTTGTTACTGTTAAGAACAAAATCAAACAATTTTTTAAAAATTTGCTATATATAAGAGAATATAGTAAAACAATATTGGAATGATAAAGACAAGGAAACATTGGCAGATTCAGGGAAAATCTATATATATAAAATGCAATGTTTGTCCATCTGTTCTGCAATGCTTTCCATGCTATTTGACCTATTGGGACCAAGCTTTGCATGATGACTTCCCTCAATCCTTGGATAACATAGGCTATCTTGGATCAAGATTGCTCCAGGGGGTGGGGCATTTTGGGATGGCAACAAAAATGCCTTCATTTAAATCCTTCAGAATGATCCTCATGTATTGGTCTTTGATGCATGATGTAACAATGACATCCATTGCCACAGTGATGATATCATTGTGATATATTATGCTGGTTAAATCAATGTTACAACTGGAAAAAATCAATGAATTCCAAATACTATAATGAATTATATGGTAAATTGATACTTCTATGTGATTCACTGTTGACCTGTTCTCCATAAAATCTATAAATTCATGGGATTCAAGTGACATATCAATGGGTGACATCACAATAACAGCATGATGATGGTGATGATGCCATTTAAACTGATTTAAAATTTTATTATTATTATCCAGGATGTCAATGTCATAATGGCATAAGAGTTAATAGATATTATGTATTTGAAATTTCTGAGTTATCTTGCTAATTTTATAAAAAAGTAAATGATTATAGATGTTAAATCTCCAAATAAAATAATTATGAGTTTATTTTATTTTATATTAAGCAATTTTATATTATATTAATTAATATCAATGATATTGAAGTGAAATAAATCTATTTATGAATTTTTATTTTGTTTTTCATATGTAGTAATACACATGATCATTGGTAACATTTAAGTTAATTATGTTTTGTTGCTTATTGGTCTCTTGTAATTATTTTTAAAATAATAATTGTAATGTATTCATAGTAAAAATTTTAGATAATTTTTATATTATTTTATTCTGTTTATATTAAGTATACACAAACTATTATACATTTAAAAAATCAATTTTATATTAGAAAGAATTTACTAAAAAGAGTTCTAATCCATAAATATTTTTATCTTAATAAAATATATTTTAGAATGTAAGAAGTCATTCATCAGTTAATATTTCATAAAATAATGTTATTTTTTATTTTATTTAAATATTAAACAGTAAATAAAAAATATCTGATTTAAATACCATTTTTCTTTTTTCGATGATTTTGCAGTAGGACAGTTTAAAAGAACTTTACTGAATTTATCATAATAGTTCATAATATCAGTTAATTCTTCTTCTTCTTTCTCAATTTCTTTTATTGAATCTGACATTTCTTTATCTTTTAATTTCATTTCCTACAAAAAATAATTAAATTTTATAAATTATTCAATCTTCTTTTATAAAGCATGTTATAATAATTTATTTAAATTTTGAGCATGTCATTATACAGGTGATTCAAAAAGGTGTGCCAAAATTTAGTCTTGTAGAGAATAAAATTCTGAGTAAAAAAATCTAGTTGCATTTTTTGATTTGAAGCTCTGTTTATAAGATATAATGCTTGAAAGTTTTGTAATGTCATTTCTGTTTTGATACATGAGAGATAAGAAACATTGAAAAAAATTAAGTACTGAAATAAAATTTATTGACTGATATAAAAAAAATTATAAAGTAATGCAACTTTAATTAATTAATAATGTTACATAAAATGTTCGATGTTTGCAAAAATAATTCTGCTAGCAATTTAACATTTGAAAATGAATACTATGTTTGTAAAACAATTATGTTTCATTTAAATAATCAGTTGCTAATTTAATAAACAATCTTGTTCTTGATACTCTAAATTGTTTTAGGATAGTTTTTAAGTAGCTAAAATTTATATAAGATTTTAAAAATAGTTTTTGACATAATCAGAAATGATGTCACAAGACTTTTAAGTGCTACATCTTTTAAATGGACCCTCAAATCAAAAAATGCAATTTAGACTTTTTTATTCAGAATTTTATCCTCTACATATCTGTAAATTTTGGCACAACCTTTTTGAATCACCTTGTATATTTAGATTATCTGTAATTTATTATTATCATTTCTTAAAGAACCTATGAATTATATAGATAATGAAATTTATTGATCATAATTTAATAAAATACAAAAATTCTTAATAATCTTCTTTCTTTCTTCTACTTATAACTTCATGAATTTAAAAACAAGCAAATGTAGAGTTCAACAAAAAGTTTTTGTTCAATTCTATGTTTCGATATGCCTTAAATAATCTTTAACTAACCTAATCTTTTGGAATATTGCCCATTTTCAAGTACACATCATTATATTAATTTTCAAATGTTCAAATTATGCAAATAGCATAAAGGATATTCATTGAGTTATACAAATTATTTGAACTTTTGAGAATTATCATAATGTGTTCAATGATTATGAACAGTAGTACAAAATTACTAATTTAATTACCTAATTTAGGATTTTTTAAATATTTTGCACCTTTGCTTTTATTCAAAAAACAGATATACAGCAAAATTTAATTGATGATATAATTTAACTAGTTATGCAAATTAATAATACAAATAACAGTGTTGTAAGCATATCACAAACATTTTTAAATAATAAAGATATAAACTATATTTTATTTGAATTATATATAACTTTAGAATTATTTATGATTTTATGTCATTATTATTTTTCAAACAGATTTTATGTCATTATTATTTTTCAAACAGATTTTATATCATCTCTATGAAAAATATTATCAAAACTATAATTATATATCTACAACAAATTTTCTGATAAAAAAAATTAGAATAAAAATTTTATCAGAAAATAAAAGTTATTAAAGACAAAAATATATTCATATTTTTCAAATTTATAGATATTCTTTATATAAATAAATCTGATTTTGGTTTGGTCATAGAAAATAATCAAATTTGTTCTGAAATCATTATAACAATTTAATATATAGTGCTTAATGAATTTTATATGCCAATGCCATAGCAATGATTACATCACTATTATAAGAGAAGTTAATGATATAATTTGTGAAGAACTGACCCGAATTAATTCTATTTAACAATTCTATCTTATTTGATGATATCTTTACAGGTATTATATATTAAATAATTAAATTAGCTTATCATTTCATGAAGTCTCATATTAGGAAATACAAGTTATGGAAAAGAATTATTCTGCATCAGATAAACTCATTTAGAAAATGATGCTGTTTAATCTGTATAATAAAATTTCTGATATGAATGGAGATCTCATAAATTTAATTAAAATGCAGTCTCCTTCTGATGAACTATCCACATAAAATTATAAAGGTAATGACATGAAATATTGAAATATCTGTAAACTAAAAATATAACTATTGTAAAATTTAATATATATAAATAAATTTATATAAGAAATTTAAGAAAAGTTGCTACTTAAGCTGAAGTTGACTCTGATTTGGAGAGAAACAGATTCTAGGATATGACATCACTTTCATCATGTTGATATTGCACAGTGGGATTTTTCTATTATTTATGTTTTTATTTTGTCACTATTATATATTTTTAATTTCAGAAAATTACATAATAAATTTTTAACATATTAAGACAGCATATATTATAATAGTATGTGGATAATTTTAAAGTTAATTATCGTGTATGGATATTTTTGCAATATAGTATTTTATTTAAGACTTGTATAGTAAATTATAAGCTGAATAATAGAATAAACCTCAAAATATTTCTCAATTTAAACAATAAATAAATTTTTATAGAAATCAAGTACAACAATAAAATTATAATTATAGATAGTCCTCAACTTACAAAGTCCTCAGCTTACTATCACTTATACTTGTGACAGTAATGTAATCAGTTTGAGTTTTTGAGTGAAAGGCATAAGAAATACCTAATAATTGCAATCTGTTATCATAACAGTGAATTATAATTGTTCATGCATGTATGTGAACTTAACTGCCAGAAATACCAGATATTACTTAATATCTTGTATTTATAGCATTTAAGTTCAATAGTCTAGCTAATATTCAATTAAAAGAAATATAAATATTCACCAATATAAATAAAATGTATCTTGATAATTTATCTCAAAAGATACATTTATAGCATTATGTTTTATTTTTAAGATTATTTCATGACTAAGTGAAGATAAATAACAAAATTACATTTTTTTAGACAGATATATTTATTCATAATGGAATAAATATATATAAAAAAATCACTTGAATAAAATATTAGTTTTTATTGTGATTATTTCTATTTATAAATACCACTAATTGGTCAAAAATTATCCTTTCTTGACAGATTTTTTGATAAATTGTTTGAGTTGTTCTCGAACATCACAAAAAATTTATCAACAAAGGATAGTTTTTAGACCAATTAACAGCATTCATAAACAGCAGTAATTACAAAATAAAAACTAATATTTTACTCAAGTAATTTTTCTATTTATATCTGTTCAATTATAAATAAATATATCTGTCTGAAAAGATGTAATTTGTATAATATGAAATGGTTTTGTAGTGTGATAAGCAGCTATCACATAATTAAATTTCTACATGTCTATTCCAATGATTTTCAGCAATATAGTATTAAAGACAATACAATTCTTTTTCATAGTTACTCTCAGATACTATAATTTAAATAAATTTAAAATGCTATTTACTACAAAAATTAACATATATACCTATATATAAGTTGAGGATTTTTTCTAAATAATTTTCTGAGGAAGAGGATTAGCTTATATATGAGTCAATCAAAAATTGAAAATTTTTGGCAAGATGCTAAAATTTATCGATTTAGTCGCACTATGTTCTTGTCATGCCAGTCATGCACTTCACTCTCCACTACATTTATTCCTAACAAGATTGTTATCATACTGATTTGTTCAATTTTTTATGAAAAATATGTGGATATGTATACAAAAATATTTATATATTTGCATACAAAAATATTTTGTATACATATCCACATATTTTTCATAAAAAAATTGAAACAATCAGTATGATAACAATTTTGTTAGGAATAAATGTGGAGGAGAGTGAAGTGCATGGCTAGCATGATAAGAACAGTGCGACTAAATCGATAAATTTTAGATCTTGTCAAAATTTTTCCAATTTTATTTTGTATACATATCCACATATTTTATATATTTTTAAAAATATTAATTTATATACACACAAATTAATATTTTTGTAAATATTTAAATACAATTGAAGCCACTTATTAGAATCACTTTGGGACCAATCTATTTTGATAACAATAACCAGGACCAATCTATTTTGATAACAATAACTGATTGATAACATTAAGCAGTACATGTCAAAAAAGTATAATTTTCAATTTTTTTTATTATATAGTATATATTGCATTTTGCTGTTATATACAGTGTATTCTCGATTCATCGTTTTTGTCAGGACTCCCAAAAAAACTATGGATACGAGAAAATGATAGATGCAGGGATATAAAAAAATAAAAAAAATGAAAATTAGATTTAAAGATAATGCTAATAATAATAATACAAACTCTATAACTGATGGACGAACACTTATTGAATTTTACTGTATATTATGCAATCAGTTAAGCGAAAAGTGAAGTGAAATGATTTACGCTTAAGCTGTTGCCAATTCCAGTTTACGGAAAATCATGAAGAACCTAAGTGAAATGATTTACGCTTAATGTTGCCAATTCCAGTTTATGGAAAATCACAAAGAACTAGATACAATAGAAGAAAATTCTATATCAAAAATAATTTTTATTTTTTTTTCAATAAAGGGAATTATAAAGTCGCTAATCTCTATATCAGCAATTTTAAACTATATATTTCGTCATCCTAAATCTCTATATCAGCAATTTTAAACTATATATTTTGTCATAAAAATATCTCTATATCTGCAATTTTAAACTATATATTTCGTCATAAAAAAAAAAACATTAAAAATCGCCAGATCTGGCAACAGTAAGGCCATGACATTCGTAAGGGCAAGATGTGCAGTTAAACCACCTAAAGGCACCTCGAAGTTTTGAAAAGCGTCATATTTATCTGTATGAATTTTATTAAATCAAAAACTTACATCGTTCTAATAATTATTAATTAAAAAAATGTACACAAATCATATGTTTCCATTTAAGTCGAATCGGCATTATTTAAAATGGTGGACAAGTGTTAATCTTTGGATTTTCTCATTTTTTTACTACAATTTGGTGAAAACAAAGCAATAAATGAACAATTAACAAATATTGTTTATTTTAATAGATTTAACCAATATTTTAGTATTATCTGCGATATTTGTTTAATTTTAAATGCGGTATTTTATAGCTGTGAATCGATTCTGATGACAATAACCGAAATTCTCATTAATTTAAGTGGATTTTCATAATGCATTTTAATATGGATGATTCGGGACCGTAGATTTTTGATAACAATAAATGCTTGATAACAATAAGTGGCTTCTACTGTATTGGATACACTACAGACACAATTGAAAAATATATGAAGTGGTCCTGTTGAGTCCTCTTTGCACTAATAGTGCATCCTATGATAACAAGTGAATGCACTATATTTATTTTTAAAAATGCTTCTGTGAGATCCTGGAGACCCCCAAACGGCACTCCATTGTCTTATAGAAATAATATGAAATTGTGTTAAAATTTAAATTAAAAATTAAACAAAAAAATTTGTTTAAAAATAATATTAGTTAATAAAGACCTATCAAGATAACATTAACAGGGAACTTCGAATAAGTTCGCTAGTTCCTTGTCCATCCTTGGGGAAAGTTCCTTCTCCAGATGGATGGAAAGTAGAAATAAATACGAGTTCCGTGTAAAAGAAGAAGAGGGGGTCAGACATGAGTCAGTTTAGTCAGAGAGGATAAGAGGGGGTAGTTTTGAGTCAAAGAGATTAGAAGTCAATAATTTTGTTATTACAAAACAACAATGATGTAAGTTTTGAGCGACAAGAAAGCAACCCGTCCCGTCGCATTAGGGCAGCCGATGAACGCGAGGATCGATGGGCGATATTAGAAGTCAATAATTTTGTTATTACAAAACAACAATGATGTAAGTTTTGAGCGACGAGAAAGCAACCCGTCCCGTCGCATTAGGGCAGCCGACGAACGCGAGGATCGATGGGCGACGACGACAATAGTGACAACGAAGTGCGGAACTGTATTGTGTTTTAAAACAACTGGAACTGGACAACTGTCGAACTTGTAACGAACACTGAATATTTGAACTTTTGGAGTGTTTTAAAACAACTGGAACTGGACACTTGTAACGGACACTTTGAATATTTGAACTTTTTGTGTTAGCATTCGGATAACTTTCAAAGTTGGATTATTGACATGTCGTAGCATCGATAAAATCTCTCTCAGGTATGTGGAGGTCGTGGAACTCACTCTCTCTCAACATTGTATTATCACACAAACGAAAATTGTAATGTAGATTAATTAGATTTAAGTTAGAAATTAAGTAAAATTCATTGGTAATTGCTATAATCACTGTTACTTGCTATATATATTCTTGTAAATAAATCTTATTTTGTTTATAATATAGTTATTTGAGTCAATTTCCGATCCCGGACCTCGGCGTCACAGATCCGCACGCCAAATGCGATGGTCAAAATCGGCCAATTTTGGCATCCCGACATCTTTTAGCAGCGCCTACCTTCCGCGATCCTCACAATGATGGCAGGGGTGGGATAGTGAATTCCAGAGGATCCGCGAGGGGCAAAACCATGAAAAAAATTCATGTTGACGCTCAAACAGAGGATGGGATTGGAATTGACTCATAGATTAAGTTAGATTAGTAAATAAGTTAGGTTAGTTTAGATTAGAATTCACAATTTCCCTATAGGACTGGGATCAGGAGAACCCACTAAGTGGAGCATAGACAAGAAAAGGTGGTAAAAGAAATTGTTGCGATAAGAAACCACCTCTTCCCCTAACGGTACGGGGAAGGAAAGCGTCATAAGGGTTTGGCACATGCCCGCAGAAAAAGAAAAGGCGAGGCTTTCTGCTAAGAGGGTGCACCTGAAAGACGGCCCTCTGCCCTTTTTCTTTTACAAGAAGCGCTCCCAAAGAAAAAAAATAATTATAAGTGGCATGAAATCACCTGCTCCCATATAATTTAGGGTTAAAGTTCAATGTTGACTGCATCTTGGCAGGACAGCCATAGAAAATGCAAACCTAGGTTAAGTAGAAGTTATAATAGTGAAGAAGTCATAATGAAGATAATGAATTAAGTAGGACATAATAGGATATATAAAATAATTAAAGATAATATGGACACTAATTGAAGAATATTTAAGTATATGAGGTTACATTTCAAATAAGGTAGATTGAGTGAAGAAACGCTCTGTAAGTGCATATCTGTTCCCATAGTGGGTTAAAAAAAGTGCAGACTTAGCACAAATGCAGAATAAAATGCACATGAATACTTAACAAAAATTCGGATAGTATAGAGAATAGAAATAGGAGATATGAGAAAAATTGAGTATGATAAGTGAAATTAATTGAAGAATAATTGAGTAGTTAAATATAAGGAGGTATAATAAGTTAAATAGATAATAGATATAGTTTATATTAGTACGTGAGGAATAGTTTGGATTAAGACATTACTTATTTCTTAGATGATAAGTTAGTTTA
>AYEL01073330.1:0-47931 GCA_000484575.1 Olivierus martensii | reverse complement strand
TATAAGGGATGTGGGGTTCTTTTAATTAATGTATCGGTTTTAACTTTCAACTGTTTCTGGTTATTTGTATAAGGGGTTAGGTTGGTGCGTGTAAGTAATTTACGGCTTGAAACGTCAAGGTTGTTTTGGCAATGCTGTGTAAAGTAGCGTCCCGGTTTTATTACTGTCTTTGCGTGCCTGAAGAGGATGTGTAGCACATCGAAAACGTTCGCTTGTATTTAAGCTAATAAATTTAGTTTGATACTTTACTGCAAGAGGTACTGTAGAGCAGCTGAAATGCCAAAGTTGATTGTGACTGTATTGATTAAGGTTGAATTTATATATATACTGCATATTTCATTATTTTTTATAATTTTTTTATAGTAATACAGGTAGTCCTCAACTTATGAAGAGTTCAGTTACAAAAATTTCAAATCCTGTAGTTGTAAATTAGAAACAGTTGGAAGTCAAAAATGCTCAAACTTTATGGATTAGCCACTACTAATATTTATTACTACACTCCACTTTATTGTAATAAACTTAAAGAACACAAATATACAAGAACCAGATACCAAAAAGATGCTTTTCTTATATTGGATCATTGGGTTAGGGAATCAAATTCAGGTCAATTACATTGATCAATAACAATTTATCAATGATATCATCATAAGTACAAGTTGGTTGTAAGCTGAGGATTACCTGTATAAGCATATTGAACAGTTATGATTAATAATTGTAAAACTTGGATACTTACAAAGAAATGGACCAGAGATTAGCAACAATTAAAAAAAACATGAAAGATGCATGCAAAGATTCAGCAAGTAAAGTCATACAATCAATACTTAGAAGAAAAAAAAATAGAAAACATGACAGCATTTTAAAGCAATAATGACATTGGGCAAGTCATATACCAAGATTAATAATAATCACTGTATGAAGACAATTACAGCATGGCAACCAATGCTGCTGAAATTGATAAATTCACAGCAAATTTAGTATTTTTACCTCTTTTGATACTATTTGGAGTTTTTTAAATCAAAAAATAAAAATTATTATTATTACTTCATAAAAGAAATTCAAAATTATTTTAAAATTTCTAAACCATTTAGCATTTTTTTTGAAACTGATATTTGGCAATATTACAAACTGGCAACTAATTGAGTAAGAGGCTTATAGCAGCTAGATGGTATCTTACGGCAGATGCAACTGAGGATTAACATGTTCTGATTCCTATTTAATTTTTCTGTGTTAAGTGATTACTGTGAATTCTCTTTTATATACTAAAGGCCTGCTTCAAAGTATCAATTGTACTAAATGGTCTCAAGTGCTATATGATAAGATGAAAGAAGAAAACTGCATTTAAAATTATATATGCAAAGCAAATTTTAATAAATAAGATTACTTTAATATTTTTTGTTGTCTTAAAACTTTTATAAGGAGTTTTTTCTACTTTTACTTTATAATAATTTAACTGCTTTTGGGAAGATTTGATACATATTGCTTGATTATTTCAAGGAGCCATTTTAGTACTTTGCTAAAAATCATTTGGCAATCCAAGTGGCAACCAAGGCAAGAGAAAAGACATCTATCCGACAATACAAACGTTGGAGAAATGATATAAAAAAAAAACTAGTTCCCAACAGATAAAAAACAGCATAAGAGAGGTATATGTGAAAACAGAGGAGGTATATACTGTATATCTAAAAATGGATGAAAATATAAATGCTAAAAATGATCAATGATGATGATGAATCTACAGTTCTTTGACAAATTTTTTATAATTAGTTCTCGGTACAATTGCATACATTGTAGAACCCAGCAAAAATGGTACAGATCGAGTCTACCAATTTATTCCAGTTAATTTGATATGGATTTATATTAAAATCGTATCAGTGAATCCTCACCTGGAATATTCATTCTTCAAGGTCTGATAATTAAGTTTATGTTGCTCACTTCTGGCTCTTTCATCAGCTAATATTTTTTGCCAATCTACATGTTCAGAACCAGAACCCAATGAATGAGACGGTCGGACTGGACTCGGCCCAGCTATCGCAGCAGGACCTTCTTCCCTATCATGTCGGATTGGAGTGCTACTAAAAATTGGATTCATTGTACTAATATACTCTAGCCCATTATTACTCTAGCTGTAATCGAACGTCGAAAATTATATCTAACTAGGAATCCGCGCCATTTTTTCGAAGTGAGAGACTTGCGTTGCCATCACATAGAACTCTGTGGTAACCATTTAATTAAAAAGGCTAAAAACAATGAAAATACTTAGACAAGTAATATGAAGCATATTCTGAGCTAATATATTAATAATTTTAATAAAATACAATTGTTCATTTAACAGCTCACAAAAAAAAAATTTATTCGTGATGATTATTATTGAATTTTTGTTGTAACCAACGTAGTTTATAAGACATAGGCGATTTATAAATCAATTTTAAAATGAAACTAGTATTAGGTGATGTGAATGTTCAAATATGTTTTAACAATCGTCTTTATTTTCTTATTCCTTATACATATTCTAATGCAATAATAGATATACAGTAAATGTTATGCAATAATAGATATTACGTACAGTACATCCGTGTTAAAAAGTATATATACAGTAGTTCTGTATTATTAATATTTCCTTCTAATTTTTTTGTTCGCATACTATCAAAAATCGTGTCACGTACTATTAGTTGAAAGTTATATTTTGGAAAACTACGTTAAGATATTATTTTTTCTGTTTTTTTTTTTTTTTTTTGTAACAGCTGTTGCCTTTTTCCACTCAGGCAGACTACTAAATGGCGGACGAAAGAAGCTCTTTCACAGGCTGCCATTCTGCGGATTGGTCAGCTAAATTATGGAGGACCGGGATCGACAGGCCGGGCCCAGACTTCATGATAAACATTTTCAAGGTTGGACTCAAGAATTTCTGTCGGTCGGATGCCGCGAGGTACAGCTGTGGCTTACCATCCTGGAGGACAGGTTCAAATCCGGGTCCCACACCTTCAGTTTTTCAGGAGGGGTCCGGGGCCGGTCCGTTGAACTTCATCCTTCAATCATCCGGTTGACCCCATCATGGTTATTGGCCAGCCTATGATGGGCCCTATAAGTGGCCGCCTCCAGATACAGTATATCACTTAATTCCTCGTGCGATATGGCGGATTAACCTACCTAGCCTAACCTAACTGAAGAATTTCTTCGCGGTCAATCCGATCAACAGTTAGGTTATGTTAAGCCGTCTTATTACATTTGGGACACTAGCTGGCGACAGTCACTTTTAACTTTATATATTTATATAACAAATATAACAAAGTCATAAAAGTAATAAAGTTCAATATATTTCATAAAGTATATTTTAATATAAAACCAGTTTTATGTTCTTGCAAATAGTGTCTTGCATGCATTGCTTTTGTCAAAAATGATGATATCATGATCACTCTTTGTAATCTGATGCAAACCATCGAGAAGGTGTTGAAAATAGTTTAATTTTTGTGATATCATTACAACAAAAATAATGTAAAAAAAAGTAAATAAAGCAAAGTATAATATTTTGTACAAAAGCATTCTTTGCTTATAAGTTTGATTAATCTTTAGTTATTTGATGTTTTGTCTGACTTTCTATATAATACTATATAATACTATTAAAGCTTGGCATCAAGCAAATATCTATTGCCAGATGCCAAGCTCTGTCAAAATTAGTCACAGGAATTTTAAGTGTGTTCTCATAATTTTGTCTGGATTAAAGGAAATGCTTGATTATCTTTTTGAATCTATATAGCTAATTACAAAATTTCTTTTTCCTGTTTTTCCAAAAAAGATCAGTTTCTTTTGGAAATGACAAATTTTTTGAAAATGGAATAGATCCACCAAACAGAATTCTTTATTTCATAGAATAAAGCATTCTGCATTAAAAAAATTTTTTATTTATAGCAACATTAATTTGCAGTAAATAAATTCCAAGAAAAAATAAATGTGATCAATAGCATGCTGCTAACCTACCATATAGTCAAATTTACTTTGCATATTTATGCATGCTGTAATTATAGAAATAGGATATATAAAATCTATCAGTGTAAAATAATATAAATTATTATATATATGATGATGAATCTCTTTTCATATTGTTGCATCTTGTACGTTGTTCATTTGAAGGCTTTTGCTTGATGATGCCAATGTAAATATGAAAAGTCAAATATGGCAAATTTTTTGAAAATGGAATAGATCCACCAAACAGAATTCTTTATTTCATAGAATAAAGAATTCTGCATTAAAAAATTTTTTTATTTATAGCAACATTAATTTGCAGTAAATAAATTCCAAGAAAAAATAAATGTGATCAATAGCATGCTGCTAACCTACCATATAGTCAAATTTACTTTGCATATTTATGCATGCTGTAATTATAGAAATAGGATATATAAAATCTATCAGTGTAAAATAATATAAATTATTATATATATGATGATGAATCTCTTTTCATATTGTTGCATCTTGTACGTTGTTCATTTGAAGGCTTTTGCTTGATGATGCCAATGTAAATATGAAAAGTCAAATATGGAATATCAAGATGAATACATTTGTTGTAAAATAGCATAGAATTTCCATTACTCAATTTACATGATTATTACAGATAATTCCTCAATAATAAATAATAAATGATAAAAGTCAAATATGGAATATCAAGATGAATACATTTGTTGTAAAATAGCATAGAATTTCCATAACTCAATTTACATGATTATTACAGATAATTCCTCAATAATAATTAATAAATGATTAATGATATAAATTTTTATATTTTATAAATATATAATTTACTAGTATTTTATACCTCAACTTTTGTTTCACATATAGCTGTAGTAGCTAATTTACGTCTTGTTAAAAGACCAAACAGTCCAAGTGATTCTGCCACAGTTTTATAATCTTCAAAAGGTTCATTATTTGTAAAATACAAATGTGAATCTGAATTCTGTAATACTTCTAAATTTTCTTTTTCTTTTTTTGGTATTCCTTTAACCTAAAATGAAAAAAATTGATTTTAGCATTATCCTATTTAATTATCAAATCTTTAGAAGAGGTCATTTGTGCTATAAATGTTTTCCTTGTTATTTTTTACATTGTATTAAAATTTTTTAAATATTTTTATTTATTTTAATTATGCATAATATTTTAATATTTTTTATTAATCAGAATATATAAGCTATAAAAATTATTTCCATCCACATAGATTAAAGTAATAGCTTGTAAAAAACACTATAATAGTATTTTTCTGAAGTGGACTATAATAAATATTTGAATATTACAAAACAAAGTCTCAACAAATTTATTGGACATTTAATAGAAAATTATAGATGTAGGAGTGCTTTTTTTTGGCTGGATTACCCCTCTACAGTTGTAGAGAAAATGAATGCTAAAAGAAAAGATAGCTGCACATTTGTGTAAATGAATATAAATTGCAATGTTAATGCTCAAGTATCAAGAAAGTTACAAAAGGAAAAGACAAAACAAGTTGTATACTTGGAATAAAAAAATATGCAATAAAAGTGAGATAATGCAGTTAAAATTGCTAATGTTGAAGTTTGCAGAAATACTTGGAATAAAAAAATATGCAATAAAAGTGAGATAATGCAGTTAAAATTGCTAATGCTGAAGTTTGCAGAATTTCAAATGTCATCAGTGCATTAATTAATCAAGGATTCCTAGACATTAGTTATGAAATACATGTCCATAAAATTAATTAGACTTTCATCCTGATTGTAGAGATAAATTTTCCAAACTTTTTGAAAATTTGATCATTACTCAATGGAGCATAAATTGATTTTAGCATTATCCTATTTAATTATCAAATCTTTAGAAGAAGTCATTTGTGCAATAAATGTTTTCCTTGTTATTTTTTACATCGTATTGTTGTTGTTGTAAACATTCTTCTAGGTGGCTTCTTTCACAAAGTTTGGAGTATTTAATTCCACAGTCAGGATGATTTTTGATGAAAACAAAAACAGGGAAATTTTACTTTCCCTGTTTTCCCTATATCGCTTTGCCATAGGCCTTCAATTTATGATTTTTAATGTTTTTAATACAAAATTTAATTATCATATCATAAATAAAAATCTAAGGAATGTGCATATTAAAAAGACATTACATTAAAGTAGAAATGACACCATGATTTTGTTATTCCAGCGCTCTATGTCATTCTCATGGTAGTAAAAAGACATTGCATTAAAGTAGAAATGACACCATGATTTTGTTATTCCAGTGCTCTATGTCATTCTCATGGTAGGAATGATGGGGAATAATTCGCACGGTGCAATTTTTTCAATTGTAATGGTTTGGCTTAAATAAAATTTAAGTTTAAAAGAAAATGATACTGATGTAAGCAATAAAGATAGTCAATTAGTAGTAATCTTAAAAAATTTTGATTATCATAGACAGTTTCACTTTATGTTTGGTCTATAAAAATGATGCTTGTGGTTGCGTTAGGGAGGTGGGTCGTCTTATGGAGGGTCAAATAGCATTATTTCTATGGGAAAAAATTTGGTTCCCATAAAATTGTGGTCGTCACGTCAGGTGGTCTTCTTATACAGGTAGTTGTGAAGTCAGTTTTCACTGTATATAGATTTGTCTAATAGTTTAAATGGGTGTATTAATTTAGGATTAGCAGTTTTTAATGATATTATTTAATTTTTTATTAAAATAAATTATTCATAATATAGTGATATTGTTTTATAACTAAATATCAAATTTTTAGATTATTAAAGAAATGGTAAATATCCATCAGAATTATGCAGAAATTGTTATTGCAATAAAGACTCAAATTGCTGGAAGAAAAGTTCTAGATGATGCATACAATGAATTGATCAATATAAAAGATATTATGCTTGATGAACATGATTATAACATGCTTGAAAAAGTAAGTAGAAAGATTTTTGTCATTATTTTTCCAATTTAAATTCAAACAAAAAATCAAGCAATATGATATTTTTACAGCTCTAAGCAGAAGTAATAATATACCTTTATAAAAGGTATATTACACTCAAATTTTATATTACACATTTTTTATTCAATTAATTCGACGTGCTTTCGGCATATTCATAACCCTCTTCATTACACAGTACAAATTTTAACTAGTTATAGAATATCAAATATAGAAAGCAGCATACTGGAATTTTATAGTATAGTTAGGCAATACTTCCATAATATAATTATAAAATTATTTTAAAATATTTTCTGTTTAGATTTGAAATTTTAAGCATAAAATAATTTCTTTAAATTTTAAAGAGAAATAATTTTAACTTCAAAATTTTTTGAAATATAAATAACATTTAATATTCAATTAAAATGTAAATATTGAATATAAATAGTTCTTGGTTTATGGATATCCAGATTAAAGAGCTTTTTTCAAGTTTTGCATTAATTACAATAACATTAATTGCAATAAATAAATTCTAAACATTTATAAAAAGGCGTTTAAATGCCTTTTTATGAATGTTTATATAGTTATAATTATGGCAGAAACTATGTGATCTGTTTTGAAATTGGAAAATTCAAAATGATAGCCAAGAAGTAGAAATAACATGTTCTTTGATTTTATCAGCATATTTTATAAATAAATTCTTTTTCCAGGTTGTGCCTAAGATAGTAGTTCATCTGCATTAAAGCTCAATATTTATCTTTCAATAATAATGAAGAATAAAAATTCTTTAATGTTAATATGACATAATTTCTTTTATTATTATAATTTGCTTCATTTTATATATATCTTTTCATTTATTTAAATAAATAAATCATTGCTTAATCATAATCTATTGATTTTGATGGCTTTTACTTAAATCATAATTTCTTTTATTATTATAATTTGCTTCATTTTATATATATCTTTTCATTTATTTAGATAAATAAATCATTGCTTAATCATAATCTATTGATTTTTATGGCTTTTACTTAATTTTATTGTGGTCAAATTGCATTGCTGAGAATGGAACTCCTCGTTTTAACATTATGCCTATGGGAAATTGATTCTTGGTTTACAAGTTCTTAATTAATAAGTTTGCTCCAGGAACAAATTAGCTCATAAAGGTCATAAAGGAAGAACTATCCCTATTATTAATTTGGTAAAGAAGAAAAATAAAATGTGTGGCATATCATTTTTTTCAATTGTTTAATCATCATCCTTCATATATAGCCTATAACTATTGAGAATAAAAATAATATATAGGATAAACAAAAGAAAGTAAATTAATAGAAGCTATGATTATAAATTTCTATTAATTTACTTTCTTTTGTTTATGCTATAAAAATAATATATAGGATAAACAAAAGAAAGTAAATTAATAGAAGCTATGATTATAAGCTTCTATTAATTTACTTTCTTCTGTTTATGTTTTTGGGCAAATACTTTTGGGTTACCAACCCAGTGTAAATTTCCTTATAAAGTATGAAAGTTGTAACTAAATATAATTAAACTAAAATATTTATATAATGGTAAAATAGAAAATATGTATATAGAAACATATGCAGTGTCAATGTTGATGCAATGCAACTCGTACATACAGTAAGACCTCGCTTAACGCTGTTTCAATATAATGCATTTTTTCTAATTCTATATTTTTTATTGATTCACTTTGCTGTGGTTTTTCAAACTGTTGTACTCACAAATCCGAAATTGCATTAATTTTGTTGCTTTGATACTCCTATGCTGTCATGCAATGCATTTGATATCAGTTGAGTGCCGTACATACAAAAGTCTGCAGTTCACATTTATGGTTGTTCATCAGCATTATTTTACAGTTTTAATGATTTTGTTGCTTTGATACTCCTATGCTGTCATGCAATGCATTTGATATCAGTTGAGTGTCGTACATACAAAAGTCTGCAGTTCACATTTATGGTTGTTCATCAACGTTATTTTACAGTTAAGATTTAGCAACTATTACAAATAGATCAGTTTATACAAAATGATCCAAATTTTGATAGAAGTTCAAAGTTCATGATTGCAATGTCTTACTATCTACAGTTGCTTGTGAATGAGAGAGGAAAAGGAAAACGATTTTTTGTTAGATGATTCTTAACAAAAAAACAAAAAGTATCAAATAAGGAAAAAACCTCCCTCATCACAAACAAATTATTTACTTGAATATTTTTGATTTTCATGAATGATTTATGAATACAAATCAATATTAGCAATAAAAATGTCTATAATTAATGTAATACAATAGTAATAATACATATTACAAAATAAAAAAGGTACATATATTTTTTTTTCACTGTCCGTTTCACCTATTCTTATTATTTATGTGTTAAGACGATTTTACTTAACACTATTTCATTTAGCGCTTGGTTTTTTGGAATGTATTTCCCACATTAAATGGGGGTCTTACTGTATATTGAAAATGATTTATGCTGCAATTATTTATTATTTTTCCTCTAATGTGTCTTATAGAAGGATAGGTTTATTTAGCTATCTATCTACATGCTGCATTAAATATTTCTGCATCTTTTTTATTTATTACAGATTTGTTTAAATTTTTTCATCACACAAATATGCAATTTTTTTTATTTTTAATTTTTACTTTTAAAGCCATAGAGGATAATACATGAGATTAAATATGGTAGATTTAATTAAATAAAAATATTATTGCTTTACTAAGACATCAGAAGAACTAAACATTATAATTTTGTATTAATATATTTTAATCTTCAATAATTTGATGTAATAAATTATTGTTTTTCATAATTAAATATTATGTTTAATATAATATATAAAATATAATATTCAGTTTTATGGAATGATTAAATCAAATTTTATTTAATTTTAACTTCTTTTGTAGCTTAGACAAATAAAATAAATGCATATGCATTTATTTTATTTGTCTAAGCTACAAAAGAAGTTAAAATTAAATAAAATTTGATTTAATCATTCCATAAAACTGAATATTATATTTTATATATTATATTAAACATAATATTTAATTATGAAAAACAATAATTTATTACATCAAATTATTGAAGATTAAAATATATTAATACAAAATTATAATGTTTAGTTCTTCTGATGTCTTAGTAAAGCAATAATATTTTTATTTAATTAAATCTACCATATTTAATCTCATGTATTATCCTCTATGGCTTTAAAAGTAAAAATTAAAAATAAAAAAAATTGCATATTTGTGTGATGAAAAAATTTAAACAAATCTGTAATAAATAAAAAAGATGCAGAAATATTTAATGCAGCATGTAGATAGATAGCTAAATAAACCTATCCTTCTATAAGACACATTAGAGGAAAAATAATAAATAATTGCAGCATAAATCATTTTCAATATACAGTAAGACCCCCATTTAATGTGGGAAATACATTCCAAAAAACCAAGCGCTAAATGAAATAGTGTTAAGTAAAATCGTCTTATGTGAAATTCTTAAAGAAATTTGTCCGCGAAACCTAAAAGTCACTGTATCCACGCGTCGCCGGTGCGTGACAGTGCTGTAGGAATAACTTGTTCAAAATAGATTTCAGTGGAAATAACTTTTAATAACTATAAAATGTGACATTTCACTTTGGAAATAGTCTTTTCTAATAGAAAAACATCAAAGATTGAGTTTATTTTATGTTATGAAAACCCAAAATAATTTTAAATAAGACATCTGCTAAATTTGCATATTATACATTAACTTATAAAAAAATTAATAAATTATTAATTTATGAATTTTGGACCACAATTTTATGCTTGTTTTCATAAAAACATATTTATTTCTTCAAATCATTTAAAAATTCTACTATATAGTTAAAAAGTTTTGAGATAAGCAGATTTAAAGTTAGCTTATTGTTTGTTTACAAAAAAAAGGTAATAAAAATTTTGAACTTCGTTTAGCGATACGCCCACTCTCTCACCCTACCAGGAAATGAAATTTTACACCTCATTATCTAGATCACACCGTCTACTGTCAGAAAAACCGTAACATTGTAGAGATTGACCGACAGCAAAATATTTATGATGATTTTGAAATATGATACTTTGTTTACATAATAAAAATGGATCGGATTACATTAAATTCAATAAAAAATCAACAAATAAACATAATTGTATCGGAATTGTTTTATTTGATAGAAAACAGATATAGGAATGGAATAAAATTTATATTTTTGGAGAAATGAAAAAAAAATGTTTTTAATGATGCTTATTAACTTATTTAAATTCTGAAAAAAATATGATATTTAAAAGATATTATTTGAAATATCAATAAACAGTTTTACAGAATAAATAAACTGAACTGACTTTCAATAATTATATTTCATAAAAATATTATTAACTTATTTAAATTCTGAAAAAAATATGATATTTAAAAGATATTATTTGAAATATTAATAAACAGCTTTACAGAATAAATAAACTGAACTGACTTTCAATAATTATATTTCATGAAAATATGAAAATAGTAAATTCTTAATTACCATTTGAAGATAAATGAAAATAATAATATGTTTCTGTTTCAAATGAAATTATACCAAAACACCAATATTTAATATTAGTACTAAGCAGAATCAAATACTTCATTATAAAGGGATCCTAACTGATCACTGTTTTGTATCTTTAATATTGATTGGCTGATAGTACTAATATTAAATATTGGTGTTTTGGTATAATTTCATTTGAAACAGAAACATATTATTATTTTCATTTATCTTCAAATGGTAATTAAGAATTTACTATTTTCATATTTTCATGAAATATAATTATTGAAAGTCAGTTCAGTTTATTTATTCTGTAAAGCTGTTTATTAATATTTCAAATAATATCTTTTAAATATCATATTTTTTTCAGAATTTAAATAAGTTAATAAAATATCTTTATTCAGCCTCAGTCAGTATACCAATTAAATTAAAACATCCTGAAATCACTCTTTGTGCTAAATGGGCAGATAGAATTATTTATAGATATCTACAGGTATGTAATATTTGTATTGCTTAACTTTTACTATACAGGTACTCTTCAAATTATGAAGTTAATTTCTACACAAGTTTTGTTCATAACTCAGAAATCATTGTTATATAGCATCCAGAAATACTGAAACCACTCCATACTGTATTTTATAATATATTTCCTAATGGGATCAAATAGAAGTTTCTTATTTCGTAGATTTGAATAAAAAGTTCTGATTATAAAGCAAGGGTTTTTTTGTTAATTTTAGTTATCTTGAAATACTTCCATAATATGTTAAATAACTATATGTTTCATTATATTTTTTAGATTATGCTGTTATAATATTTAAAATTCTTAAAAGTTTTTTGAAATTTTCAGAAATTTAAAAATAAAATAGTATCCAAATGAATCTAAACAATTTGCCAAATTTAACTCTTGAGATTCAAGTTGTTTAGATTCTTTTGATAATATTATTATATATTATATATTTATGAATATTATAATAGTTCATTAATATCTTAAAACACATGTCAATCAACTTAAGGTAGTAAATTTGTCCAAAAAATTTCCGCATAAATCAAAAACCATGCAAGTCCAACAATGCTTAAATTCAATATATACAAATGGGCATATTAGTAAACAAAATAGCCGAATGAAATTTATGAGCATATTTTAAGTATAGATAAGATAATTTAAGATCATGATAACATTTCTGCAAAAAAGTAAAATGTTTAATGAATTTTTTCATTTGCATTTTATGGAAATTCAATAAAAACAGAGAGACTTACCATTTGCATATCTTTGAAATCATTTTAAGTTAGGAGGCTATGTATTGGTTTCACTAAATAACTGAAAGTATATTCAAGTATAAAATTCATTTTTAAGTTATAAATATATATCTTGTAACACAGATTTGAAAATAGTAAAAATTCAAAATAATTTCAAAAATGCAATAATTTTCACATTATTTCACAATTTATACCAAGCTGTAGATTTGAACATCGATATAAATAGAATATGTTAAGCCAGCCAATTTAGAAATGCCAATATTTTAAAACTGTCTGGATTATTTTATTCAATGTAGCATATTTCACATTGTCTAAAATTTATCAGTTTGTAAATTGAAAGAATTAAGTCTTTCAACTTAAACACTGATAAATTTTAGATGAGGTGATAAATTCAATAAGTTGTTACTTCATTTAGATTTTAACAATTATTTATTATTTTCAATTGTTATTTTATTTAAGGGTAATTTCATATTCTTAAGTAAAAATGATTTAAATCTTTAATTAAACCACCATATTACATATGTGATACAATGTATCTAATGATGATCATTTTTAGAGCTCATAACAGGCTGAACGCCATCCATGATGGTGTCAACCAGAATCGAAAGATGGGGTACAATGGGCTGATCATGGACCTCTCCTGGAAAATTGGAGGTGTAGGACTTAGAATAGAATTCAGTCCTGAAGATGGTAAAGCTAATGTTTTACCACATGACCATTATGCATCTGTATATAAATCTTTAAAATTAATAACGTATTCAACTCCAATAACTCTAGCACTGATAGCAGTAAAGAATCACTTTTTTATCTACTAGAAACTACAAACGTTTTCGGTTATTACACCATCGTCAGGTAACATTCCATTCTAAACGGATTCGAACCAGAAGGATAAACGAGGTTGCTACAGCAACCAATCATTTTTTATATAAAGATATTTAAATATAACATTTGGAATAAATAATAAATGAAATATTAAATTACCGAGCTATAATAAATTAAAATAAGATTATACAGAAAACATTAATACAGGAATATTAATAAAGTTTGTAGAGCATACTGTAGCTCCATTGGTTCCAAACTACTCTAATACTGTCTGTACTGGGCTTCTCTTTCTCTATAGCATACTTCCATGCCTGGGGAAGTTCCCATGCTAGTCTATCATTTATCAGATTTTCTATATTTTCTCTCATTAATATCTCCAGGGACTCCATAATTATTGCTTGGGTGCGCAGCACAATTGGTCTTATTATTTGTGATTGGTCCCACGATATGTTACGGTCTCTACTGAAGGCCTCCACTGCAAGAGAGGTGGAGAGTTTTACTTGGGAAATGTCCTTCTTGTGCTCATCTATTCTTTTTGCTAATGTTATTGATGTTACCCCTATATAAGTAGCTTCTTCATTTGTTTGTGTGTCTTTGAGGAGTATTTTATACACTCCTTTGCACTCATACTCATAGAGTGGATCTTTTTCATTTCTCAGTACATTAAACAAAGTTGGAGCCCTTTTTTGGCGCTATTTTCCTATTCTTTTTCTTAGCTATCTTCTTAATTACTTCTAAGTTTTTTAAGTGATATGGTACTGGTAAGTATTCGCTCTTGTTGTTTTCAGAGCTTTCTGCTCTTTGGTTGTTGCTAGGTGTTGTTCTTTTTACCTCCTTTAGAATCTGCCTTAGGAATGATCTATGGTACCCATGTTGTATTCCAATCTTTTGTAGGTATTCCAGTTCCTGGTTCAGATCTTCCATTTCACTAAGTAAGATACAGCTCTTCTGTATAAACTTCTTTATTCTAAAAAAGGACTTAAAACACCGCATCCGGGAACATGCATCTGATATTGTTCGTGGCAGACTTACTACAGCACTGTCCACTAAAGCATACAAGGATGACCTCCAAATAAATTGGGATGACGTGAAACTATTTAGAAAAGTTAATAATACTAAACGTAAGTTTTTAGCCAAAGCTTTGGACTTATATCATATTAGTAGGCATAACATCACAATCAACGATAAGCTGCAAGTAGACTTGTCGCCCGCATGGCGCTACGTCATAGAGACACGATTTTGAAACCAATGCCACCTAAAGTCGGTCAATGTCGTACATAGCAGACTACAAAATCTTTTATTTTATATTTTTATTTTATTTACAAATTTAATTTTATATTATAATATTTATGTTTATATTACAATTCTATGCTTGCACAATTTAACACAATATTTATAAAAATTTGAATTTTGAATTGTAAGAACACATATTCTATTTATGTTTTTTTTGTGTTATTGTATACGCTGATGATGGTCTAGCTGTTAGACCAAAAGTACTCCGTTATTTTGAAATAAATTAGTTTGTTAAAGTCACTACTGCTATTAGTGCTCTTTATTCGTTATTATAATAAAGTTTATTATTTTCATTATTTAAACTCTGATATACACTATAAATTTCCAGCCCACTTGTTTTTTGCTAATACAATATTTTTACAGCTCTAAAAACAGGAGTATTACTAAAGAGTAGACATTCTGCAACTAATCAGATTAAAGTAGTACTTGATTTTTCCTCTTTAGTAGGAGTATTAATATACTTTTATAAATTACACTCAGATTCTGAAATATAGTTGATTTTTCATTTTGGCTAACATTAGTAATTTGTAACTGAACCTTACAAAAGTTTCAATATCACCATTTTATACTTTAATTTCCTCTACATTTTATTTTTACATTCAAGATTATATGAAATATTGAATTATTAACAACATTCATATCAAAAGATAAAAATATTTATTATAATTCATATTATTGGCATAGTATTTTTAATTTGCAATTTATTTTTATAATTTTAACAAAATAATTATTATATTAACATAAGAATAAACAGCCTTGAAACAAATTATAGATTTTTAAGGAAAAATCGTGGAAAAATAAGAAGAAAAAAAATAGCAGAAGCAAAGATGCATGAAAATATTCAAGTATCCAGAGAACAACATTAAGTTTTTATAGCAATAATTAAGCTGTTATTTTAATCAACTGCAAATAAGAGCATGTTTTATTATAATCCTTTTTAGTCTCTATTTATTATTAAACCATAATTATATCTTAAATTAATAATTAATAAATTTTAACCTAAAAAAATGATAAAATATTGTGTAATATATAGTATATTTAAGAATAATTATTTGTGAATATATATATACTTATCACAACAATAAATAATATACTACTCCCTTTCATTAATATTTCAAAACAATCATATTCTTTTACAATACATATTTAACCTACTTTTTGTTGACAGTTAAATCATCATTTCCCTGAAAAATTCAAATTATCTCAAAAATTACACAATTCATATTATAGTTGTGAAAACTAAATCTAAAAGATTAACACTGAAAAAGTATATAAAAGTATCTATTCTTTTAATATTTAATTCTCTTGTATATTTTGTTTCAAATTTTAAAAAAATTTCATTAACGGCACTGATGTACTACTAATAGAAAAAGAAATATTAATTTAAATCATTCTATTTTTATATTAAATTTGAATAAACAGAATTTTATAAACTCTGATATATTAATACTGTTTATACCAAATTTCAATGAACAGTCTTATCTATCAATGCTATTTTTAAATTATAGTGTTAATCACATTTTTAAGAATTGCAAATTTTTTAAATAAATCTAAACTTTATCGGGTTGCAGTTAAATTTTTGTGTGTTAATTAAATGTTAAGAAAACAAATTATTGCATCTACTTGTAACATCAACAATGACATAATATTTTTAAACATTAATCGATGCCATCTAAGTCATCATGATAATAGCAAATACAAAACTAAAATATCTGTTTTAAAATTAAAATTTTATTATGTCATCAATTAGTAATTTATGGCTAGTAATTTCATGTTCGAAAAAATGAAAAAAACTTTGTTAATATGAATATATGCTATATTAAAATACTTTTATCCTATAAATAACTTACAAGAAAAAATCTAAATAAAAATATTTTAAATTATTTCATTTCAGTAATAAGTTAAGTTCTTTTGTACTTTAATGTAATATTATACTATCTAAAACTGAAGAAAATACAAGTAAATACATGTATTCAATTTTTATAATTATTAACAGTTCTGTTAATTCATAAGCTAATCACCTAGGATAGGAAATGAGTTCAGATTACAAATTAATTGAACTAAATTATAATTAAGAAAATAGCATTTAAAATTTTTTTTCATTAATTACATAGTTTTATGGTATTTTAAAATTTGTAAAACAGAAAATTTGTGATTTAATAGTAGAATATTAGATTTAAAAGCAAAATTTCCATTTTGAAATGTTATACTAATTCAATTTAAACTTAAAAAATTTCTATAAAATATATTATTATAAATCAAAATGAAATATTAAAATTAAATAATACATGATGACAATTTAAATTTGCATTTGAACTCATTCATAATTCTTAACATACCAATTTTGATAATGCATTTCATTTCTTAAAATGCAATTTGTAAACTATTTCAAAATGAACAACTTCAAAATATAATCTCTATGTTTTAAGAAACTGATTATTTGGAAATATCTGATGACACCAAATATGATTAGTATAGGCCTATTATTAAACCAAACCAATGTTGTAAAGGCCATTTTTTTTTATTTCACTTGTCAAAAAGGAATGTCACTGGCCTTACCTACCTTGACATGCTAGAGAATTGCTCGTGGCTACAACCAATTCTCTAGCATGTTTGATGCAAAACTTGACCAACATATTTAGTTTTCCACAATACTGTGTCTATTCCTTATTTTTTTGGCAGACAGAGCATTTGATGCATATTTGGCAGAAAACTGGATGGATCAGGCAAAATCAATTCTTTGACCAGCAAGATGGACTGATTTGTTGTGAAAGTTTTGTTTGATTTTTCAAATGTCATTTTATTCAAAATAGCACGTTTTTCTAATTCACAATCCAATGATGCCATAGTAAATGTTTCTATGTTACAATGAACATATCATTAGAACAGAAAACATAACATCTTCAGAAAAACAACTGACAAATAGTAAGAATGTGGAAAAAAAATTTTTCTTCTATCATGTTATTGTATTTCCTTTATCAATCTTTAATAATTTAAAATATTAAAATTGGGAATTTGTTTAACTTGCACATTTATTGCAAAGTTTATTTCTATAAAAGAATCTCTAACTTAACTTATGACCCTTGTACTTATGATGGTGATGTAATCAGTAAATTCTGTGAATGGTCAATACAATGACAACCGTTTGAATCCCTGACCAATGGTCTGACATATAAAAAGCATTCTTTTTCTGTCTGGTTCTTGTATTTTTGTGTTTGTTAATTTTGATAAATTGAAATGTGATAATAAATACCAGTAATGGATAATCCATAAATTGTTGGCATTTTAAATTCACAACAGCCATTTCCTTAAGTACTTGTATATTGGAGTGTAATAATAAATACCAATAATGGGCAATCTATAAATTTCAATCATTTCCTTGAACCAAACTCCATCATAAATCAAGGATTACCTGTATATAATTATTGTACAAATTAAACATATGTAACCACCTATATAATAAAATTTAGTAACAGATTTGTAATAATAAAGAAATTATAATAATATTGTATTTAACAGACAAATCGGCTAGAACAAAAATAACAGAAATAAAGCACTTTTAACAGGAAAAAAACGAGAATTAAACAGAAATGTTTTCAAACCATTCAAGGGTCATCTTCAGCCATTAGATTTGAAAGAAAAATTTTTCTTTCAATCTAATAGCTGATGATGATCCTTGAATGGATCAAAAACATTTTCATTTAATTCTTGTATTTCTACTAAAAGTGATTTATTTTTGTTGTATTTTAGTACAGCAGAAGTTATGAATACTTTTTTGCAATTAACTAGAAATTTGACTAATATTTGGTTATTGTTTGACAATATCTAAAACTGAACAACATATAATTTTGCTTCCAAAGTGAATGCTTGTAATATTTATTTATAAAATAATATTTATTAAAACTCAGAAATGTTAGAAATATTCCAAAATATAATATATATACATTATATATATATTTTATAAATCAATTGCAAAAATAAATTTTTATATATTCTATCATGGAGATAAAAAGCAAATTCAAATAATGTTCAATGTATTTTATGCTAAACATAAACCAAAGTGATTCTAAACTATGAAAAAAGTTTAGTTAAGACCTGAGCTCAGGCCGAACTCTGGAATTTGCAGAGTTGTTAACCGTTAGGCTTAGTTAATAATTATTGTTATTGATTTTCGTTAAAATTCGCGACTTTGCAAAAGTATTTTGTGTTAATTTCTGCATGCAGTTTTTGAAAGTTTTGAGGAATGATGCAGAGATACTTGATGTGTTAATAATGTCCAACAAGGCACATTTTCATCTCTCAGATTTGTAAACACAAAACTTCCAGTATTAAGAGTGACATAAATTCAATACAGTTGCACAAAAAATCTCTTCACAGAGAGAGAGTAACAATATGGTGCAATGTGTGTGCATTTGATTCATTAGCTGTTAATTCTTTGAGGAAAACACAATCCACAAGCTGTCATTGTGGATGCTGCATGCTATTGCATCATGCTTGACACATTCCCTTTGTCCAGAACTCCAAAGATTGATCCCTGATGTCAATATTTGGTTTCAACATGATGGTACTACACCACATACTGCAAGGGTAAGCAGAATTTTTTTAAATGATGCTTCCAGGTGGTTTGATTTTGTGGTTTGGAGACACTGAATGGCCAGCTTGATCTCTTGATATAATGGCACCAGATTTCTTTCTTAGGGATACATCAAGTCCAAAGTGTATGCTACTTGACCCTGCTGCATCCAAGAGCTTAAATGTCATATTGTGTGTGAGATTTGCCAAATCAATGTCACTGTATTGCAGTGTGTTATTATGAAACTTTTATGCAAAACTTCAAGATTGCAGTAATTGTAATGAAAACCAAATACCAGTTAACCAATAAATAATCAATTAATTGTTCCTAATGTAATTTTTAAGAAAAATGAATATCTCAATAAATTGCAGTAAATCCTCTTCTTATTTTTAATGGAGTGTTCTTGTATATTTCTGACCCATTTCCTCATAATATTGTCATGAAAACCATCATATCCTAACATTCCATCCTGTAAATAAATGTAGAAAGCAAAGAAGTCTAGCATGCAATACCTAATAATCAAAAACTTTAAAAGGATAATTGATAAAACCAAACAAAATGGCAACTAATAGCATTAATTCCATTAAAAAATGTAAAATTAAAAAGTCAATTTGTAAAAATAGAGTAAAAGCCCTTAATTCATATAAAATAAAAACTATGCCTAAAACACGACTATTTGATAAGAAAGCTATAATTATTAAAATTCTTTCCAAATAAAATTTTAAAAAGTGATTTAAAAAGTCAAATGTTTGGTAGGGAAATAAAGACATTTTGCTAAAATGTCCTTCAAGGTAAATTTCATAGATGTAAACATCACAAATTGATTATTCTCCACCTATCAATAGTTGGCAAATGAGAGTATTTGATTGTGTCCTAAACAGAGTTTTTCTAGGTCTGTTTTTTCTTCTATTTATTTCAATAACTTAATTGCAAATACTGTACTGAAAAACTGATTTGATATTGTGGAATTTGCTACAGATCTAGTCATACCATATCTGTTGTTAAAATTATAAGAATTACTACAGTACTTAATTTAATAAAAATATATAGTAAAAATTTTATAATCAAGTATAATCAATCAATGAATGTGAATGCATTTGATGAAAAATTTTCTATTGCTCAATAAATAATGTTTACCAATTTAAAAAAAATCTCTTTAAGGACAAATTTAAAAAGATTTTTAAAAGATTGAAGCTTAATCTTATTTCAGAAAAAGCTTGAGTTTCAGTCATCTGTTTACTTGTGAGAAAACTTAAGCTTTTTGGATTGAGCTGACTTGAGTCAACAACTGTATTTATGATATCTTTTTGTATTCAGTCACATCAAACCATCATCGGTGAACTGAAGAGGTGCATAAACATCAATGCATTTCTTATAGTAGGGGTGATGAACCTTTAAAAGGACATATGCCAAAATTGGCTAAACTTTTGTATAAACTATTCTCTTCATACCAAAAAAAGTTTGCAAAAAAAAATGTTTACTGATTTATTAAATATTTGCAAATTGGCAAAGAAAAAATTTTTTGGGCATACAAAAATTTTTTTCATTTTTTAAAATGCAAAAAAATTTCCAGTATGCCACAGGCTCACCATCCTTGTCTTATGGCAATGAAGAATGTAACCATCTGTGAATAATTGTTGTTTTATTATAAACTAGTGAAATTAATTGCCTTCATTATTTATTAATGGTTAAAATCTTCACTATTGTAAAAAATCAAATATTCTAAATAAATACAGTTCAAGAAATTCATTTGACTTTGAAAATAACACTTTTATTGCATTCATATCTCCCAGTTAGTACTTAACTCTTAATAGAAATTGAAATTATATTTAGACTGATCCATAATTATTCCCTTTCATTATATGTAAGTCATTTCTTCTAGTTTATTTGCAATGGTATTGATGTACATATTGAAATCATCTGATAAAATGGAGTGTGTAAAGATAAAGGAATTACATTTATCTTCTTTGGTTTCACAAATTGTTAAATGTCTGTCAAATCTTATTACAATGCAAATTTAAGTAATGTTTTATCATTATTTTGAAATTAATAGTTAATTATTCTAATTGTATTTTCTAGTGGTTCATTTTTGTTTCAAAATATTGAGGGCCAGTTGAACTCTGTTTTTATGAACACAAATAGCATCATCTCTACATTCTAACAAGCACTTCATGAGTTTATGTAATTTCTTGCTCATATTAAAATAAAATATCATACATTACTTAAATTTAAATTTTATTATAAAAACAATTATTTATAAAAGATGGTTATAAAATTTATCAAATATTATGTACAACAGTAGTATTCAGCTTAAATCTTACTAAATGCCACTTTCTCTAAATCAAAAATATATACCACTGAATAATGTTGATGCAAATTTTAATAGTTTCAATTCAGCCTTTAATTATATCTATTGATTATATATATTTAAATTTGAAAATATAATCTATTTTAAGCAAATCTTTTTTGGAGATTTCTGTATATTTCCAATTTATTGTACACTGTTTAATTTCAACATTTAATGACAATACCTAGTTTAAAAACCTTTTATAAAAAAATACATATTTATAAAATATTAATTAATTTAATATAGCCTTTAAAATGATATGAATCACATTTGCATGGTATAGGAATATGCATTTCAGCCTTTATCGCCCTCTTCAGTTCTAGTTATACCATGCTGTAAAAGTTTTTTTATTACAAATTAAGAATTAATATTATTTAAAACCAAACCTATATAAAAGAATTTTTTATTACTAATTTACTGATTTTAATTCAATTAAAAAGTTTAGAGATGAACGAAAAAATAAGTTTGCATTGCTCCAACTATAGTCTGTTTCGAGATAACCTGACAGCAGAACCAACAAAGGAAACACTGTATTCATATGCGATTTGTAAACAACAACAATATTTCATTATATTTTGTCACGTGATTTTAAAATATATATTTTAAAATCATCTCAAATTTTATAATTTCGATATTTTATTTCCCAAAACAACAAATTATAGGATAATATTAAATTTAACTAATAGGGACTATTTTCCTTTGTGTAGAAATAATATTAAATTTAACTAAATAGGGACTATTTTCTTTTGTATAGAAATACTCACAGCAATGGTAGTGATTTACTGTCAGGTTATCTTGAAATAGACTATAGTTCCCTGACAGACGGATTTTTTCAGATATTTCACATATCTACATCATAAAATTTATTTACGCATAATTTAATATTTTTACAACCTTATCCAATTAACATTCATTAAACTTTGTTTACCTTTAATTTTTCAAAAATGCTTTCACAATAAGTTTCGTTAATAAAATATATTTTCTCAATATCTATTATTTGCTGTCAATATTATCTGTATAACATTTAATAGATTTTAATTCAATAATGTTTTAACCATTATTTTAAATGAAAATAATTTACCTCCAATTTTAAATGGAACAGTTACCTTGGGTTCTACATTATTATGTTAAGTGTTCATTTTATAATTACACCAATATCAAAGAAAAACTTTCTTTCTTTCCTTCAGGAGAAAAAACATTGTAATTTATATTTTCACTGTTATATAAAGTTTTAATTAATGCACTCTGGGGGGAAATTATACTCCACCACACCTCTGGTATATTTAATCAATTTTTATTATTTACTAATAAATTTTTATTTTTTAAAGTCTCTTTCTTAATAAAATAAAATTTATAAAATAATCTTTTCATGTGTTTACGTTCTTCTTTTAATATTTCTGTAAAATTATTATTTATATTACATTTATTATCTAAACAATGCACAGTTATTCCTGATTTGTATTGATTTAACCTTATATATCTATTATGTTCATTTATTCTTACTTTTAATTCATGTTTTGTTTCTCTAATGTATGTATGCAGTATATCACATGTACATTCCAGCCTATATATTACATGATCAGTATTCAATATTGACTGCATTGTTCTATCTAAATAAGTTAAATTTTTTATTACAAATAGCAATTTTGGAGCAATATCGATATTAAGAGTTTGAAATATATTTTTAACCTCATAAAAAAAATATAAAGTTAATTTTATTATCATATGTTAATATAATAATGAATATAATAAGTAATTTAAAATATTACTTGAATTCTTTCATCATAATCTATTGATTTGTTTGTTTAACATATTTATAAAATATCAATATTTATTGATTGTTAGCAAATTTCTAAGAATATCAATGACAATTTTAAAATGATAAATGTTGATTTAGCATGTTATATCGACTATTAAAAGATTTTTTACATTAACTGAATAACAATTAAAATATGTTTAAAATAATTAGGTAAAAGAGAATTTTTAAAGCACAGTTTATAATGAACTATTCAAGTTAGAAAGAATTTTCAGTAATGGAAAATTTAATAATGGAGAAGTTGATGAGCATTTGTTGTCAATTTTTAATACGTTCAATACTTCTATAATCATGTATCTTCATTGTAAACATTATTTTTTGTTTAGTTTTTAATATCTATCTATTCCTGCTTTTTATAAGTATCTTTATATATTTTTAATCCAAACAATAGTCTAGCAGTTAGCGAGTTTCCAGAAAAATATGCTATTCAATTAAATATAGAAATAGCAATCTTCAGCTTTCTTTTTACATACCAAAGATTATATATTACAATTAAATATTTATCCAAGCCTAAACATATGAAAGAGTTTTCTTTTCATAACTTATAAAATAGTAAACTATTTTCGATTTAACATTTATGAATTATATAATTGGATAACTAACTTCTCAAGAATAATAAAACAAAATCATTCAAAACTTATCAGATTTTTAATAGCAGAAAACTGCAAATACTTAAATGTTTTCAGGATGGTTTGCCTTCCTCAGTCATATAGATAATGACAAATATTAAAAAAGGAAGCAAAGTATCCCATATAAATAAACATTTAAGTAACACAAATTCCTAAATGGGTAGGAAGATATATAGCAAAAACAAAACAGATTAAAATAACAAAATATTACATATTTAAAATAATAGGAATAATACAGCTACAATTATTAAAACAAAAATTAAAGAATTTCAGTTGCCATTTATACACTTATTAATCAGGAACTCAAGTAATAGGTACAGATACTTGTCCTTAAAATTTCATTCTATATTCTAGAACTTGCAAAAACTGAGTCATATCTCTGTGGATTTTAATAGGTTGATAACTATCATCATCCCCATTTGACTCCTAACTTTCTGTAAACAGGCTGTTTCTATTTAATGATAAAGAAATCGCTACATTCTAGATTTAATTTTAATTCCTTTTTGAAATCATTAATAATAAGTGAAATGTAGAGTTTCTGTTCATTTGGAAATAGTCTATTATTTCAGAACTTTTATAAATTTCTATTATTTTATCTATCATTTTAAAATATCCAGAATTCAAAAAATCATCATCAGTAAAATTCTTATGTTTATCTCTTTAATGTAACTATACACATTCAACTGTGAAATTAGTAATTTTTTTATGTACAAAAATCACTAATTTCACAATGTAATTCCAAAGTTGGCATATGGTAAATCAAACAATTGATTTACCATATGCCAACTTTGGAAATATATTAATGGCAAATTTACATTAATAATGATGAATATAGGAAATCTATGTAAACTTTTTGTATACCTGGTATACAAACAGTAATTTCACAAGTGAATGTATCATATATAATATTCAATTAACAGATATACAAAAGTCCTACAATCAAGACAATTCTGAATCCTTGAGGATTTTAATATCAATACTTTAGATCTGCAGTTCTCAATCTTTGTTCATGTATGTACCTCTTGGTAGCTGATTTCCATAAATTGTACCCTTAATATTAGCAAAATGTTTGTTTATATTGTTATATATAGCCTTTTTCTACCATTATTCAATTTTTTTTTTTTGCATATCCCAAATGTCCTGATATGCACCTCTGGGGTATGCATAGCCCAGGTTGGAAACTGTTGCCTTAGACCACAAATGGGCAACTCCCAGCCCGCTACTTCTTTTGATCTGGCCCTGATCTATTTCAGTGAAGTTGGTCGGATTCATGATGGGAGAAATATAGTATGTTCTACTCATCGCTCTACTATAATCTTTTCAGTTAGAGTTAACTATAGGCAATACGACATAAAACAGATCGCAATAGAGAATTTATTATCATTTTCGATTTGATGTTTGATTTAAAAACAATAATCAGATAAATATATTTTTATCTTTATAATTAATTTTAGCAATTTGTTTAAATTCATTTAATATTAGTTTATTTTATTTATTAATTTGGTCCAGCCCTTGACTCGGAGACAGAATGATAATTTGGCTTCCAAACTAGAAAAGGTTGCCCATGCCTGCCTTAGACAATTATAGAAATTCCAGACTATCATGTCCATTTCAAACATATGACAAATCTATGCATCACTCATTATTAATAATTTTAAAAACACATTAAACAAGTATTACCAGATAATTATTATAGAAAAGTGAAAAAAATTTTATTTTTTTCATTAATTAGACAATGAATTTCTATTTAGATATTATAAATATTATTTAACAACATAAATTCATTATCTTCATCAATATGAGCGTATTCAATTTCTTGGATTAGATCTGCTAAACAAAGTTATATCATTTAGCACTTGATACTGACGATATTATATGAAAAAGCACATATGATCAACTACATTTTGTTTTCATTGAAATTATTTATCTTAAACTTAAATTAATAATTTCAATTTAATGAACTTTATTTCACTTGAATTCATAGTAGAAATTTTTAAATATTATCAGAGTATTAAATTTTCATAATAATTTATGCACAGCAACTAATCCATAAGTAGATTTTTAATAAGCTAACTGTTTGCTAATAGATTATCAGCATATATCAACAATTAGATTTTGGCTCCATGATATAAAAATTTGCCAAAGTATTAAAATTGTACTTATGTTATGAAACTTCACATATCAGTCAATATTTTGTTCTATCTTTGTTCAAAACATGATCTTATTTCTGCAAAAAATAATGTCTACTGATCTCAATCATGCTATTCTTAACACTACATCTTGTACTAATTTCAATTGTTTTAAAAAAAAATTTTTTTAGTGGATATTTAAAATTGATAATTATCAAACTTGATGAAAAATATATCTGGATACATGCAATGAATTTTAAGGAAACACTGTTTATATTGTTGTTAAATATTAACAATCATTTTTTGAAAAATTGAAAAAACTATCAAACTCAAATCTTGGTGAGGACTATATAACAGACAATGCATATTGAAGGCTGCTTAAGAAACAAATCAAACTTGAGAAGGCGACAACTAAACATTCAAATTGGTTGCATTCCCAATTATTTAAACTTTAAAAATTGCTGTTTTAGAGAGGGAAAAAATTTAAGAATTCTATAAGTGAACTGAAGGCAAATAAAATTAGTTTATTTAATGTAAAGTATATGATTGTAAAAATATTTATAATAGTGGAATGATTCATACTGAAATATGCTGAGGGATTTAAGAATTCTATAAGTGAACTGAAGGCAAATAAAATTAGTTTATTTAATGTAAAGTAAATGATTGTAAAAATAGTTATAATAGTGGAATGATTCATACTGAAATATGCTGAGGACTACATGTAGCCCATAAGTTTTGACATGTCTGATTTATATTATAAATTTATAACACATATATTACTATATTATGTAAGAAACAATAAGGATATTACAACAATGCATCTTTTTATGCTGCTAAATATTCTATATATATTTTTATATACATTTGTCAACTTTTTTTTATGTAGTTCAGAAATACTAAGAATGGAAAACATCTCATTACAAAAGTTATCAACAATTTTCCCGAAACAAGTTACCACAATGACTAAGCAACATCGATTCATAAAATATATAAAATTAAATGTAATTTTATATTTAATAGATGTATTTGATTCTTTTCAGATGTACTATGCACTAATGTTGATATCATCAGTAATGTAATGTATATGTAATAGAAATCTTTTAAAAGATAATATAATTTATAAATAATAACTTTAATTAACAAAGAACATAATTTACAGCAAATGTGAACAAATTATTATTAGAGTTTTAATGGCAATACTGTTTATCAGTTTAAAAGATAATATAATTTATAAATAATAACTTTAATTAACAAAGAACATAATTTACACCAAATGTGAACAAATTATTATTAGAGTTTTAATGGCAATACTGTTTAACAGTTTCCCTCTCAAAACAATTTTCAGATCTAATTACTTCATCTCAATGCATTCTAGTTTGCTAGTTAGTAAGTAAAAATCAGCTAATCAATCATACTAATGTAATAATCATTTTCTTAGTGCCAATGATTTGGAAAATCTGAATAACTCTACCCCATTTCATATACTGAAAACATTTCATAAAAAATAGGAATGATTTACATATTTGTTTAAACAGACACTATATTAACTTTTCATATCAACGAGTGCCTTTTTTATGCTTTCCTTATCAGATATGATTAATAATCTTTATATTGTGACAATCAGTTTTTTATTCTATACATTTATTCTAAAATTTTCTTGTCATTTCTGATATTTCTATAGCCTTAATTGGCTAATTAAAATAATAATTTAAATATTAATACAGCTTATATAAGATTAAAAAATACATTTTATATGCATTTTGAATGATTCATTCATAATATTTTATATTTTAAACATATAATTGTTTCTATCCATTTCATTCAATATATTCATTTTTCAAATGTAAGATTTACTGCAAATTTTTGTCAGCATTTGTTAAAAACATGCAACATCGCTTATTAACTTAAGGCATTTTGATTGAAAATCAGTGTTCAATATCTATTGTATTTATTCATAGCCAACAGGAAAAAATGAATTTGAACAATAGAAAAGTAGAATTCTTTTGTCGTCATGTCAAACTATACATGATTAGACAGTATCATTATATGAAGTCTATACAATTTTTATCCTCCTGCATTTGGTATATCTTCCAATCAGAATTTTTTCAAATTGAAATGAAAAAAAATTTGCAATCCAGTGTATGATCAAATATACTTTTCATGCACATTTGATATCAAATAAAAATATAAATCTAATAAATATTGGACAAGCTATAATATAATGTTCAATGCCTTTTTTATTTTACATTTAAAGAAAACAACATTAAAAAGTGAAATTTTTCTTTTTTTTTTATTTATTAGTTTATGTTTAAATCAAATTTAACTCCTTGTACATTGAGTGAATAATTAATTAGTAATTCAGCTAATAAAAAAAACCAAATTGAAGGCAAACTCTAAAAACTTGCTCTGCAGGTATTATTTGATTTTCCAATTGAATGAATAGTTTAATATACTCACGGCTAATTATAATTTTTTTCTGTTTTTATCTATGCTTTTATGACTAATAATTCGACAATTCAAAATCAACATGCTAAGAAGTAAGTTATATTTTTAGAAATTATAAATATTTAATAATTCTTTAATTATATTAAATTATCATTTAATATCTACAATTGTATTAATGTAAATAATTATTTAATAAAAATATTCTAAAATTACATATAATTGACTCATTTTTAAAGTTATGCATTATACTAGTACTACAAATTTTTACTTTAATTAAAACTTATTATAATAAGATGATCATTAAGAATTCTTTCAAGTTTATCGGATACATGTGAGCAGTCATTCCAGTACTTTAATGAACAATAGCTGCAACAAAACACCATAATGTTCTAGATGCTCTTGCACCATAAACAGGACATATTTTCATTGAAAAGAGTAACATATGCACTCTTAGCAGATGTAGAAAAAGGAACAAACAATTAAACTCTTGATATTTTTACAGAAAATAAACTTTGATAAACCACAAAAATGTTAAATCATCAATTATAAACTATTATACCAAATTTTAGTTCAGTATTCTAAATCCAATTAAAAAAAGTTTTTAATACATTAGAGACTGTTATATTAATACTGTTATCAATAAATTAATACACAATGAATTTTATTGAAGATATTGAATATTTATGTAGATATGATTATTTCCTCTCTGGATGGGATACTTGGTGGCCGCCATTATTGCTGCTGGTGTGTGATTATTTCCTCTCGTTCCCATTTTAATCTGCTATATCAGTTACTCCTTAATGATCACTAAGCTAAATTCAACACAAAATTTATCTAAAATAAACAAATCATTTAAAGTATCCAAAACTTATATATCTGCCTGAATTTTATATTATTGCAAACAAACCTTATTAATTATATAATTTTAAATAATTTTTGCTATTTGCTCTCCTGTATGTTATTAAACTTACAAAAACATAATACATTAAGATGATTTTTTTGGTATGTATAAAACTTTTCAAATTAATAATTAATTTGAATTTTATAAAAATGTCCATTAACGGGTTAAAAAAAAAGCTGTTACTTTCTCACTAATTAACAAACAATTATCTAATAAGACAGATAAGAAAAAATTTAACTGGATTTTTTTAACATCTTGATTCAATGCAATATTTGTAAACTTCTTGATTGATTGATGATGAAAAAACATATGAAGTAAAAAAAAAAAAATCACAAAAAACTGAAAATGATAATAGTGTTAATTACTTTGCACTTAAAGTTTGTCTTGTGTTTTAATGTAATTCACAGATTTCTATTAAAGATACAATCAAATGCTTCCAAACAAAAAATTTCAAAATCCGGTAAAAGAAATGAATCTTTTATCTTCCAAAATAAAAAAGCATTTTATAAACTGATGTTTTTATTAATTGATATCATTTCATTATATTGCTCATTAAGTCTTTGCATTCTTTAAATGTTAGGAGGTTTAAAATGCTTAAGTCAAAAATATATAGATAAAATTAATATAATTTTAAACACTTATTAAAATAAAAAGAGAGCAAATAAAACTGATTTTTTAAATCAATATTATCACCCAACAATACTTAAATAATTTCAAATATGAAAATTTTTTCTTTATCAACAACTTATCAGCAACTAGTTTCTGAGGTATTATTGAAGCCCTCAGGCATCTCCTGACAATCGGATTTAAATTGCTAGTTTGACCTTGATCAAAATACCCGACTGTGTAAAAAAAACGCCATTTAATATAGCATTTAATCAATAAGAAAGCTCATAACAAATTTTTTATATAAGTAATATAAATAATGATAATTTTATCTGTAGAAATATAAAAAATTTTTAAATACAACAATTTGAATAAATTAAGACTAAAATAAAAACTAGATAATAATTTATAACTCTTGTAAGAAAAACAAGTAGCCCTTTGGTGTTTTTTTTAATTAATTATTATAACTTTATAAATTAACTCTTGATTTATGTACTGTATTCAGAAAATACAGGATCATGAAATAAAATTTCATCCACAAGTTTGTGCTGCACAACAAGTAGCCCTTTGGTGTTTTTTTTAATTAATTATTATAACTTTATAAATTAACTCTTCATTTATGTACTGTATTCAGAAAATATAGGATCATGAAATAAAATTTCATCCACAAGTTTGTGCTGCACATTGTGCAAAATTAATTCAAAATGTTTATTCATATATAAATCCTAACCATTTCAAATTTCCTTTACCAGATGTGTTTCCCACAACCTCTGTAAAATGCAAATTTCTAACAGAACAAAAATACATTCTAATGATAATTTTAGATTAAATTTTACTTGTTCTATATAAAATTTTATGAAATAGTTTTTAAATATTTTTTATACAGATTTTATGCATTAATAATAAATCATTATCACCTTTTAATTTATAAAAATTAATAAACAAATAAATATATTCAAAATTCATTTTAAAATTAACTAAAAAAAATTTTTTTATAAAATACAATTATAAATATATTCTCAATTGTGGAAACATCTAAGATATAATACAAGATGTGAAAATATTTTATTGCAGATAAGTATATTTAAAAATAAATTAGTACAGTTTATTTTCCCCATAATAGTATAAGATAAAGTATCAGCAAAACAAGTTTTTTCAATTTGCATAAATTTTAAATTAAATTGGCATTTGTTGCATTTCTCATGATAATTTATATTGCATTCATTTTTTTTTAATTATTAAGCAAAATTAAAATGTGTAATGCAAGTAGCCATTTAAATATTCCCTGCTATAACCAATCTCTATTTGCTTTTACACTCCTATAATAATGATCAAGTAATCAATAATTCAAAATAAAATCCATAGAAACAATAATCTAATCAAAGAAAGCAATGTTTATCATAAACATTTACAACTACTATGATAAATTTACTAACTCTTAATTATATCATGATCAAACTTATAAAATCAATAAATTTTAATTAAAATACAATCTATGACACTTTATGCATTTAAAAATAATATTCATCTAAATATGCCTATAAGTTAGTTTTTGAGCACAAGCAATGGAAATTCTCAATAGTATGCTATTATTATTAATTTCTTTTATTATTTTATAAAAGTTTTAAAATATAAAAATAAATAGAAACATTAATTTTATTTTAAAATCTTACATGAAATTACCATTACTGAAATGTTTGTCTGTTTAATATCAGATACAGTATACTATGTTACAATAAAAAACACCTTATGTACATTAAACTATTTTAATTATTTAAGAATTTTGTCAATAAAAATTATCATCTAAATATACAGATGTAAATTAAAGTATAAAATTATAATAATTGACATTTCAATATAATAATATGAATTTCAAAACAATATTTTATTACAAAAGTTAGTTTTATAAATTAGAAAAGATTTAAAGTATCAAATATTACTTTAAAATTATTAAAAAAAAATACATTATAGATATTTGTATGTAAACTTTCTCATAAAAGATATTGTCATCGTACGTTTAACTTTTCAATTTCTGTGATTTGCACAATGTACAATCACAAACAATCGAAAATGTAGATCTAGCATCAAATTACGATACAAAGGATGTGCAAGTTTTCAGAAAATTAATTTTCGTTCTCTCAACATTTACTGCTATGCTCTATTAATTATAAAATTGTACTCTCCAATTAATTCTTTTATTGACAATTGATTTAATCTTTTGTATGGCAAACTTTGATTGATCCTTTCATTTACATTATTGCTTTCCGTGAACCTATTCAAAATTTAATACATACAATGATATGGCAATTTTTTTAGTATGATAAGTTATTATGGCAATAAAGGAATGGTTTGTTTACTCTATATATTTTATATAATAATGCTTTATTTATCCTTTTAGGTTTATGTCCTAAATCTTAATAACCTAAAAAGTATGTACTTTTATAGATTGGTAATTGGAATGTTGTTATATTATTTATACATTCAATTTGTTTTGGATTGACTGACAACCTATGAAACAATGGTTATTTATTTTAAAAGTTAAATTATCACAGGTTAAATTAATCTTATCTTTATTTAACTAATAACTTTTATAGTAGCAAACTTATTAGGGCATACCTGCAGTATCTGGACCATATTTCTTCGTTTATTAGGGACAAATAACTTATAACAAAACATTATCACAGTATCAAATATTACATTTCTTTTATATTTCTTTTTCATTTTTTTAATGCTTAAATTATTTTTTGACTTGATATTTTGCAGTAAATAACCAAAGATCAATAGCATTTGTCAAAGATAAATATGTTTTGCATAATGCAGTTTTTCTTCAATAAAATCAATTAATTTACATTTTAACAAAAACAAAATCTTGCTGATAAAAGATTAAAAAATATTAAATAAAATTAACATAAATCTTTGTCGTAAAACTTCCTTGTATAATAATTTATGTAGGATAATTGCATTTAGATAAAGAGGGGATAAAAGTAGTTGCTTAAACAAATATACACTTTGCACGATAAGCAGAATTTTAAAATCTTAATTTTTAATATATTGTTTGCACCTGAATGTTTTATGTCTTATAAAAATTTTAAATAAATCTTTGTACTAAAAACTTTATTAAATCATTTATATGTCATGTTTACTTGTATAATTAATTCAATATTTGGATAAATATTTTACTAAATGTAATAATTATCTCTATCAAAACTGCACACTAATTTACTTTATGTATGATTTTTATACCTTCGCTCCACTTTATTAAACAGCAGATGTTTCAAAATTACTATCATTTTAACATTTGTATAAATAAATATGTCAGTTTATAATATAACTATGTATATAATATGCTTAAAGATAACTGTAGTTTAAATTTCACTAAATTTCTATTTATTTTCAATCATCTACCAATAAGAATATTTAAAATTATAATCTTATATTTGTCATTAAATATTTTAGCATTACAAAATTCACGTCATGGAAATTGATAAATGTTAAAGAAATGTAACTAAAATCTAAAAATATATCTGAATTAATTCCGTAAATGCAGCTACTTTAAAGAGAGAGAACATTTATCGAATTTATCTCATTTGAGAAAAGGTTATTTTGCCTGGACAAATAAAAGCAAAGCAAATATTAAATAGAGGGTTATTATTAATACAGAAAGATAGAAATGACATTGTCAATTGATTTTTAAAAGCAATCAAATGACAGAATCTTTTTTTTTACATATTATAAGCAAAATCATCCAATTTGCTAAAATAATAAACTAACTTTTTATGTTCTAAGAAATTAATACTATTACTTGTTAGCGAATATAATATAACAATAATACACAGTATATTTTGATATAATAGCTTCCAACTTTTTTCTTGCTACTACTCTTTCAGACTGCTTAAGTGGATTGAATAGATGTCATTTAGCCAAGATATCCTATTTTGAAACTAACACGGTAGTAAATAGTTTTTGTATCTAGTATCTCTCTTATCTCTTCCCAGAGATTAGCCAAAGAAAAATATTGTTATTAATCAAGACAGTTGGCAAGGTTAAGTCTGCACTAGATGCATTTAAAATTATGAGGTTTTTATGTAAAATGTACACCATTTGCTCTCATGAATATGCATTACACAAAAAAATACTATTTGGATCATTTTTATATTTGTATATATATTTATTTTCAATGTATATATGTATTATAAATATATTCCTTCCCTATTTATTAATCCCTTTAAAATTTGTGGTTGAAGAGAGATAATAATTACATTTATTATAGATAGTAATCAGCAATTTAAATTCATCCCTTCCAATAATAAAATTACATATTCATACAATAACTTCTTTAATCAAGATGCAAATAATCTAACAGAAATTATAACACAAAGATATTGATAATTTTTTAACAAATGTGAATGTATGTTATTCATATATATCTATATATATATATATATATATGTAGAAAAAACGAAAAAAAAAAAAGAGAAGAAAAATAAAGGTTAAAACTCTTCTAATCAATCTGCATTGTACTAAAGTCTTTCTTGGCTTCAGGTGTACCTGTAAAATGAACGGGTATGGTCGTTGCTAACTACCTATTCACACGTGTGGTTATTGTTTCCAGCAGCAACGCGGGGGGAAAGGAGCAGGGAAGCGAGCAGGTGTGCCACGGACCGTAACCTATCCAAGCAGACGTCCAGGGGTTAACATTTCGCTGGCTCACTTCTGTGAAACGAGAGTTTCTACAGCCTATTATATTATTCGATCCGCTACGCTAACTCATCAAACTGCTTAATACCCGTCTCCACTATAATTAACAACTATTCTTAAATCACTGTTTCTCTCTCTAGCGATGGTATGTGCGGTATTCGATGATGTTGAGTCGACACACATCATCATCACTCCTGGCTATTTATTTAACTGGCAAACGAGTTGAAATGATCGACGTTGTTGAGTCTTCACGAATTTATAAGCTAAATAATACTCGTGTGTTTCCACTCTACAATCTGTTCAGGATTTTAACGTATGTTTCAGATAATATATACAATTCAGTCGTTAATACCAATTTACAAGCATAATATACTGTTGTGTCGTCATTGTATGTACACATTTCAGCACGAATGCAAATGATGCAAACCGAATCTGCACAGCCTTGGAGCGTGCCAACTGCTGTCGGTAGATCAAAGGTTTTTGTGCTAAGCTGGACATATTTAAAAACATTTAGATTACATTTTTTAGTTATTTATTTTTTATAATTTTGTAAATTACAATTCTCGTTCAGTAGATAGAAACGCTATTTTAGTAGATTTTGCAGTAAACTCAAACTAATAAACAGATGGAAATAAAATTATTATTACTTATTTTAAAATTATTTTCATATGATTAAAAAAAGTTAAAAAATGATATTTTTAAATTAATTTTTTGGAAATCTTGCCGTGAGTGCATAACAGACCAACTGCGGGCACACTTGCGCCCGCGAGCGCAGGATTGGCCACCACTGCTCTAGAGAAAGTTTGTGAGAAAAGGGGCAGAACCTCACACAGAAATGAGAAAATTTTTAACATATTTGATATTTTCTGCCAAACAACAATAAAATTACATTGTAGAGAAAAAGCCATTTGATGCAAAGTGATATGATTACATCCTTCTCTTGAGTCAGCATTTTTGTTCAGTTTACATCATGCTGTTTTACTGCTGTAAGTCTGGCATTTTATTATCTAGTCCAATAATGAGTTGGACTTCAAAAATTTTTTTATAATTAAAAAAATTTTCAGTTTGTTTCAATGAATACTGTATGGTTCTAACATTTGAAAGTTGGAAGTAATATACATAGGTTTTGCATTTTTACCAATTTCCAAACTTTGAAGTAAAGGAATCAGCTTATACATGAATTTTTTTCGTATTTTAAAAGTTTTGTACTTTTATTACAAACTGTTAATTTAGAATATGTTATCAATTCTTATGATTTGGTAATTTTTCTCTTTTATTACAGCATCTCTAAGACTAATAATAAAAATATTTTACAGTTGAATGTGTATGTTATTTTCCTATTAAAAGCTGAAATGTTGAATAATAGTTTTCATTTATTTTTCAGTTGTTGCTTGTGCTCTATCAAGGAATGAAATAATGAAAGATTGGTTATGGCTTGAAACAAACCTACTTGGAACACTTGGTAGGTGTCAAAATATTTTAAAATTAACCATATCCATATCTCATTCTTTTCTTTCAGATAAATAACTCAAACTAATAGCACTTTAGGAGAAAAATTTTCTTACTTAAGTGCTATTAGTTTGAGTTATTTATTTTGAAATTATTGTCATCATTTATGTAAATTGATGTTGGCTATTTATTTTAGGAGATTTTGATACAGAAGAAGAAGCGATGGAATTTGTTAAATGTAAAATTGAAAGTCTGCTGGCTCAGACAGGAGTAGATACAACAGTTTGCACAGAAGAAGAGAATTTGCAATTTAAAGCTAGTATTTTGAGGTTTTCAAAATTATTTAATATGCCAAAAGAAGAAAAACTTGTAAATTGTATGTAGATATTTTTAATGCTATGATTCATTTTTAATTTACAAATAACTTAATTATAAAATATTTTTTAGATTATTCTTGTAGTTATTGGAAAGGGCGAGTTCCTAGACAAGGATGGATGTACCTGAGTGTTAATCATTTATCATTTTATTCATATTTATTTGGGAAAGAAACAAAACTAGTAATCCGATGGGCAGACATACTTGTAAGTTTCATTATTTATTATTATGATTTTATTATATTGATTAAAAATAAATTATAAATAAATCTTGCTTCTATTTTTTTTTAATGATACGGCGACCACCGAGATCTACACTCTTTCCCTACACGACGCTCTTCCGATCTAAAAAAAAAGTATTTTTCAGATCTTAGTCCATCTTTAGAAACTTACACAGAATATAGCAATTGAACATATGAAAAGAAGAACAATTTTAAATTTAAAACTATACAAGCAAATTATAAAATACTATTAAATATTATAATACTTATGATTAATTACCATATATATATAAACCATTACAAAATTTATTTTATAATTAAATTATTCAATATTCATCTACACTAATAGACATCTTTTACAGCTTTAATTAATATCTCCAAAATGGAATTCTGTAGGTAATGATATTTTGAAGAGAACAAAATGAAGTATTGAAAAACTTCCTAATAAAGTATTGAAAAACTTCCTAATAAAGTATTGAAAAACTATGCTCCTCTTCTCTATCCCTTGAGGGATAGAGAAGAGGAGCATAAAAGAGACATTTGTTTCACTAAAGCTTCAACAGGACTTAGTAAAGCCATATATGATAAAAACATCAATATATTATGGAAGGATACTAAAATTATAGCTTATAAAGGTAGAAAAGAATTTGTAAAAGAGAAGTGAAACATATTTGATCAAAACATAACAGAATAAATTATAAACATAAAAGACACTAACTTGTTACTTACATTTTAGAAGTCATTAATTAAAGCTTTAAAAAAATCTCTAATTCTATTAATGTAACAATAACAAATAATATACTCAAATAAACACTAATTAGGGGAATAACTTTTTCAAATTAATCAAATATTACAGCCAAATCTCCCCTAGTGGACAAAGTTTGATTTAAATTTTTCTAACGATTAATTTTTGAATCAAGGCTATGATGCCACACATCTATTGAGTTGATAATTAATTAAATAATTAAATTAAAGCTTGAGTCAAGTCTGCCTGCCCAGGTTTGCCAAGAGAGCCTGTGGCTACATAGATAGTCAGCCTGGGAGCACTAGTTTTGGCCTTGACCAATAAAGTCTCCATAGCAATCAATATATAAGCTTCCCAAAATGGAATTCTGTCATAGGCCACTGTAGTCTAACTGGTAAGGCTTTGGGACGCTATCTCAAAGATCCTGGTTTGATTCCAGTGCGGTGGCAAAATTTTATTTCAGGAAAATTAATTTAAAAATTATAAATAATTATTAATTACTAGATGTGCCACTTTAGTGCAAAATTCAAAATTTAATTATTAACTCTATAGATGGTGGTATCATAGCATTGATTCAAAAATTAATTGTTAGAAAAATTTAATTCATACTTTGTTCACTAGGGGAGATTTGGCTGTAATATTTGGTTAATAACAAATAATTTAACTATAAGAATAATTTTATAATAATATGTACAATAATTAATCATAAGAATTATATTATAAGTAGTCCTTGACTTATGACCACACTCACTTACAACGATAATGTCATCAATAAATTCTATGACTTATTAATGTAATTTTGTGAGTTCAGGTTCCTGACCCAATGATCTGATACATAGAAAGTATTATTTTCTAATTCTTATAAATTTGTATTATTTATGTTTATTAAGATAATATATAATGTCCTCGTAAACATTAGTAGTAAGAAATCATAAAATTTAGGAATTTATGTCTTAAAGCTATTCCAACTTATGATGCAGATTTCAAAACCAAAACCAAACCTGTCATAACTCAACTACCTGTATTTAATAATATTTCATAATTTACTTGCATAGTTTTAATCCATTTGCCATCCTGAATGTAATGAAATATATGTCAGTGAACTGTTGATATGTGTCTGCCACAGATGTATACTTTTTCTAGGACATTTTCTAAAAATAAACTGTAAAAGACAGATAATTAATATTTAATTTTCATTTATGTAATCATGATATTGTGGATCTTTTTTTTTTTGGATTGTTGAAAATATTAGCTTCTGTTGGTGGTTCCTAAATTTTTCATTTGCTGGAATACTTTTTTAAATCAGGCTTTTATAAAAATTGTTTTGAACAGATCATGTTAGTAGAATTTGGATTTTATTACTCTTTTTAATCAATATTCTAATTTAATATATTGATATTATTCTGATTTTGAGATGAGATAAAATACATTTTTGAAATATTAGTAAAAATTGAAATTTTGTTTATTAATCTTTAAAATAATTAAAACTGAAAAGCTATTATAGAAGATAGAAAAAATATTGGCTAATTCTGTTAAATGAAACATATTTCTTAATCATTCATTTTTTTTATCATTTTACCATTATTTAAGCAAAATAATGGGAAAATTGAAACATAAACAATTGATTGCTATTTAAATGGGCATGGTATGTTTGTGGTTTTAAAACAGCCTCTTACTTCCCAAGAAATTACAGCCAAATTTACTTTACATTGCAACATGTGATATTGGGTGGGTTGCTAGAATAAAATATCTGGGATCTAATTAAAGCATAGTAAAGAATATTATAGCTGTTTATCTATTTGATGAGATAATTTTCATATAAGTTAGGCTTTTCATATAAATTATAAAATTTATAAAAACACAGCTAAAAATTATACCAATGTAAGTAAAACAAATTTGTAAATATCAATTATTAATAAAAATGACAATATTTTGAAGAATTTATGTATTTTTTTAATAATTATCTGACATAACATCATTGAATAAAAGTTATATAACGTTTCATTTTTTATTCGGGAAACAAAGCGACAGAGTAGATGTCTAGTGGCAATTTTTGTAACTACTATAGTCGGGGTAGTTTGTTTTGATTTGAGTTCACAATAGATTATTTGCAAGTTTTGAAAAGTATAAACAATTGTTGTATTCCTCAATGCTCATAAAAATCCTGCAATATCACTTCATAAATATACATCAAATAAAACATTATCTAAAAAAATGACGAGTGTATTGAAAATAGGCAAAAAGTTTCTCAAAAATGTTTGTATGCAGCTTACATTTCAAAAATGACAATTTTTTTCTGAAAAGTGAGTATTTTATAGTTGTTGTAATAACAAACTTAACTTGTAATTGGTTCTGTTACCTCACTGTTTAGTTTTGATTTTTCTATATGCCAAGCTTGCTGGGCTCTGTACATCTTAGAAGTTCCAGTTCATTTCTATATTAAATTCAAGCATAAATTTAAAAATGGTTTAAATCCATATGAAATAATTTTGTGGTTTTATCTTACCAATTAATGAATAATAAGCAGGCAACAATATCCTTATACTTCCCTCTAGCACCAGCTTTACACTACAGGTACAATCCCATTCTTCAACTGCTGACAAGTGATATGCAAAACAATTAATACAATTCAATTATCTGAAAACAGTTATTCTATACTAGTGCCTATCTAATTTTATCAAAATTCGTAGTGAATGTGGTGGCCCTTTCAATATGATGTCTGTTGGCATATGTGAGGTCCGCAGAGCGACTGTGGCATCAGGATATTTCTATATAGCCAAAAACGCGGATATGTGGCGCTTTTGTGAGTAAGGACAGAGAGGAGAAAATCTCCAGTGATGCAATGACAGACAACGATACAGTTGAAAACAAACCTGGATCTTTATTGAGAGAGAGCTGAAATAATACAAAACATTTTGGAGGATAAATACCTGTATCTATATATGTCTATATAATCAGATAACAATATGTAGGAAATCAGTAGTGATGACTTTCGATTCTTTCTTCTTTTTAACAATCTTTAGTCCAATAAAACTAGTCTTTAGTCTATTACACACACACAATTCTTTATCACAACCACTGAATTCCGTGAATAACTCCGATGGTAAAGACCTCAGGACAACAAGTGACAGATCCAAACCACACCGGGAGTAAGTTTTAGCAAGGACTGGAGACAAGACAACACCGCACAGGAAGAACTCTCTGTCCTGAACCGACTGTCTCTGACTCTCTGACTGACTTGGACTTTCTTTTCTTACATATTTTCTTTTCTCCTTCCCACATATTTGTCTTTACAAAGTTTAGCCTTTCGTTTACATTATCGCGTTCCTGGCAATACCTGCCCGCAATTTGATCTCACGTCGTCGCCATAATATCTCGTGTTTCGTCGAGACTTATGTTTTTGTATATAAAATTCTGCTGATAATCGAGACACATTAATCGATTGTTTATCGTTAAATTAACACCTTCCTGAGGATGTTTATATATTACTTTACAAAACTATTTCTTTTATTTATAATTATATATAATCTCTGTTTTTTTCATGTTATTTATTGGGAGAAGTTTTCGTAGTGAATGAGAAACTTCATCCATCTAAATTTCACATTCCTTTTTCTTTTCTTTATTATATAGTTGCGATTCTCCACACACAAGACAACAATTTCTAAATCATTTTCAATATTAATACCACATATATTAATATATCCTGCATTTAGAACTGCTTTACTTTCAATTAATGGTCTTGACCCCTCTCCAACATATATCAAAATATCATGCAAACTGATAAGCGGCATTTTTAAATCACTAAAAAATTTTCCAATAAAATCAAGCCATGATCAAACAGAGCAAACAAGTACCCCGGTTCTGTTGGCCATATTGTTTTGATTTGCAGCCCCATCTATATTTCATTTCTCTCGCAAATAGATTTTTTCTGAAAATATGGTCAAAGTTTCTTCATTTATGAATTATTTTGTTCAGAGGACCAACCACTATCTAAAAATAGCAATTATTTTGTTAGATAATTAAATTATGATATTAAAAAAATCATGTTTTCTTTGATTTGATATATATATATATATATAAAAGAAAAAACTTCTCAAAGAAATAATATTCATAAAAAGCATTTACATAGTTAGAAAAAGAACAAAAAACATAATAAATTGTAAAAATTTTAAAGATATCAATGAAAATTAATCAAGATATGATAATTTGTATTTTTTGCTATTAACTAGGTTTAATTATAAAACATTGTTGGCAGGTAGCTGCAGGCCGAAATTGAAATTGCTGGCAATTAATGGATTGAATTTAAATTTAAAATTGTTCTTTTCAAATGTTTGATTGTTGTATTCTATATAAATTACTGAAAATGGATTAAACTTCAAAAAGTGTTTTTAATAAAGCCTTTTAAGTAATTTAGGGTTATAAGAAGCTGAATTTATTTATAATTTTGTTAAACTACACATCCTTGTTTTTGTTTATGAATTGATTAAAAATATTATTTTTTGTATGATTATTAAATGTTTTCTTTTTGTTTTTAGCATCTACAAAGAAGCAATTCTGTTCTTTTTCCAGAAAGTATTAGAGTTTCAACTAGAACAAAAGATGTAAGTTTATCAGTAAAAATGCCACTTGTTTCACATCTTGGTTTTTTACTGAACAATATATTAGAATATTCTTTGTTTTCAAATACCACATATTTATTTTTTGTATATTATGTAAATCATATTCATATTCAATAGATCTCCTACTTATGTAGTTAATTAGTTCTGAAAATTTCTATGAAATAAAAAATTTTATAACTTCAACAATACTTAAATTTGATATATATAAATTTGTGCATTGATCAATAGAATGATTAGATAAAAATAAGTTTACCTTTGAAAATTTATATTAAGTAATATTTTTGAAAAAATAAATAAATTGTTTAATAAATTTTATTTGCTTTATACAATGGGAGACCAAAAGTTCTTATCCTCATCATGATGTGAATGTGCTAGGGATCTGAAATTTATCCTCCAACTCTTCCTTCTCTACACCTCCTAGAGCAACATACTTCTCAATCATATGAAAAAGCAGTTTAATCCCATCTTTCTAGAAAACTGCAGATTTGGAGACAAACCAGCTCTCAACAGTAATGATGACCTCATCATCAAAGAAATTTCTTCCCTGTTTTTTCATATTTTGATTCAGGAAGAAGTCTGAAGACGCCAGATCAGAAGAATATGGGGGATGAGACAAGATTTCATAGACATATTTTTCACAGAAAAGTGACTGTTTCTGCATAGTGTTTCCAAATTCCCGACATTTTGGAACCTTCGGCAATCGAGAACGGGAAATTGTATCTCCCGAGAATTCCTGAAATAATCTTTTTTATTTAATTTTTGTTGATCATCTGTAATAATGGCTATAACAGTAAATATTAATAAAAGCCGTAGAGAATGTGGGGCAAATGGGGTTGGTGGACTCAGCACAATCTTTTCAGAGGTTCGAGATCGTGGACCCAGCGCAATCTTTCAGAGGTTTCGAGACACTCCTATTTGTAAAAGGTCGGAGCAAAAAAGAGTAAATAAAATTTCCTAAATGGAGATTGACCAGAATTTCATGACTAGTGCATATCTTGCCCTGAGAGCTAAACAAAAATCACTATGGTTATCATTTGACTGGAATTTCTGTACATTTCAGGTTTTCTCAAAATATAAACAATGTAATTAATGCAAACTAGTTTGCATTAATTACATTGTTTACATTGTTCTAGTTTGTGTTTACACAAAGAAATATTTATTCTCACAGCCCAGAATTTGACTATAATGCCATATTAAGGTAAGCTATCATAGATTTCCTTAGTTAGTTCACTTGAAGATGACTTTGTAATCAAATCTTGCATTGTGAAAATAAATATTTGTCTGTGTAAACACAAACTGTTTTCTGTTCTCCTTGATTAAATATGCTCAATTTAAAAGAGCTAAAATTAGATAGTCATGTGTTATCTGATTCTGGTGTCGTGCATGTATTTCTAATGGCGTGTAATATTGTACCACAATGTAACTTTAGATAGCGATAAATAAGAAAAATTTCTAAAAGATACATTGTGAGTAGTACTTTTATTTCCCATTTTAGGTATTTTTGGGTTCTAGGAGCCGATTTTCTTGATTTCCTGAGAAAAGTTTGTCGGGATTCGAGAACGGGAAAACGAAAAAATTCTCGGGAATGGGCAGGAAGGAATTCTCGCCCAGAAACACTATTTCTGGAGCTCTGGGTGCAAATTCATTGTCAGTTAGCAGCAACACATCTTTTGATAGTAAACCACTTTTTTTTTCTCTGATACTATTCTATAACTTTTATAGCAAGTTCCTATAATAGATGCCTGTTATTATTAACTCTATTTGTAAGTAATCTGTTAATGCTGTCCCAAATACACAGACAACATGACCTTATTGGACAGTCTTTTCCTGGGTCATCCTATAGGTTGGCATGACCATATTTGATTTCCCATTTCCATCATTTCACATTCTTGTATGATGGACATTCCTCATCATTCACAACTGACATCCAAGGATTATTTGATCAGTATTTTCCTTGAAGATGAAAGAATTGTATCATGACTCAATACTCAGTTTTTCTGGCATGACTTCTTTCATCATCTTCTTCTATCATCCTTCTAACTCTGATTAAATTAGGACCTGTCAAAACAAATTGTGTGTATTAGTAAGATAGTAATCTATCATTGTTTACAATTATAGATCTTTAGCAAGCACACAACATGGTGAGAATAAGAACTTTTTGGCCTCCGCTCATATAAATATTCAGCACAAAAAACTTTTATAACTGCATATCTCTGAAATATCTGTAAATAGAGATCTGCTATATTTTATATTATATTATTAAATAAATTATATTTTGTATTCAGTTTGTAAAAACTGCATAAAAAGTTGCTTAATCTTTAACAAGAATAATTTTTAATTCAAAATAATAAAATTCACTATAAAACTCTGTTGTTTATATTATAATGCAATAATAATGTGAATAGTACTTGACATAAGACCACTCATATTTATGACTGTGATAAAATATCTTAATTCTCTGATTGGTCAGTGTACTTCAATGGGTTCAAGTCACTGACCTAATGATACGATAGATGGAAGCATCTTTTTTTGTGTCAGATTCTTGTAGTTTTGTCTTCTTTATATTAAGATAATGTATAGTGTCTTAGTAAATATTAGAAAGATTTCTGATCAGTTCAACTTACAAAGGCATTGTTCAAAACAGAACCTTGTTGAAAATGAACTCTTGATTATTACAGAATTATCCTAATTAGATTGACATTAAGTTTGAAACAGACAATTTTATAATACAAGATCCATTCAATAAATAACCGGAAAACTTCTATAAAAAATAAAAAACTTCGACAAAGTTTGTGCTTCTTTGTTATTTTTTGGTGGTGTCCTAGAACTATTATCAGATGGGCCTGGCCCGCCTGCCTCGTGAATGGGATGCTGGGAATCAGTGAAACTAGATAGTAGCACCCTTGCAGATTTGCACCAACGTGGAGCAGCGGAGTGTCATTAGGCAGTGCAATATAGTGAAAGTTGTTTAAGTCGAACACAAGTGTATGAGTGGGCAGATAAGTTCAAATGGGGTGTAACAAGTGTTGAAGATTTGCCACACCCAGGACGCTCTGTCTGTGCTGTCACAGAGAACAACATTGCGAGAGTTGATGAGTTGATATGGGAAAACAGGCATATTACAGTGAGTGATATTGCACCAAAGATGAAGATTAGTGTCGGATCAGCCCACCATATTGTTCACGACATACTGCTGTTCAAGAAAGTGTGTGCAAGGTGGATTCCAAAACATTTGACATCAGAAATGAAAGATGCATGGATGTGTGCAGGGAGCTTTTGTGACAGTACAAGGCTGAAGGGGAGGCATTTCTTCACCGTATTGTAATGGAAGATGAAGGTTGGGTGCATTTTTACGAACCTGAATAAAAGAGGACTTCAATGGAGTGGCAACATTCTTCATCTCCAAAACCCAAGAAGGTGCAAACTGAAAGAAGTGCTGGTAAGATCATGTTCACTGATTCCCAGCATCCCGTTTGTGAGGCAGGCATGCCAGGCCTATCTGATAATAGTTCTAGGACACCACCAAAAAATAACAAAGAAGCACAAACTTTGTCGTAGTTTTGTATTTTTTATACAACTTTTCCAGTTATTTATTGAATGGACCTTGTATTATCTGTTTTATTTCATTCATTAATAAAATTTTGATTAGAATTTGAAATCTTGCATAGCATACTTATTCTCCTTTAACCATTTTCAGTCCATTGCCAGATGAAGGTCTCCTCAAATTCTTCCCATCTTTCTCTATTCATGGCTTCTCTCATCTAATGTATACTCTATTTTCACAATCTCATCATACATTTTTTCCTTAGTCTTCCTCTAATCCTTTTACTATCTAGCAATATCCAATCCTTGGTGAGTTTGGTCCATTTTCTCCTCTCCTTATTTGGCAATATGGTCAGCCCACCTCCATTATATTTTATATGAATAATTATGTCTTTTACATCTGTTCTTGCTTTGATCCAAGAGTTAGTCTTTATCTTTGAGTTCACTCCTATCATGCTTCTCTCCATTCTTCTCTGGGTCATCCTCAATTTTTGTTTCATTAGTTCAAAGTCCATGTTTCAGATCCATAAGTCAAAACAAGGAGACTGCATTGGTTGAAAACTTTTCTCTTCAAACCTAAAGGAGTGTCCTCCCTGAAAATTTCTTTCAATCTTCCAATTGCCATCTATCCCAATTATATCCTTCTCTTTATTTCTTCTTCTTGTGCATATTTATTAGAATTGTATGATTATTTAATAGTTTTTAATATTTTTGACAATTTTAATTAATTTAAGAACTGATTGAAAATACATTTCTGCATATGAATAGAATGTAGGCTAGGACCATTATCATCATTCTCTACCACCTTAATCATTTTTTATCCATTATCATTAGTTTGTTCCTAAGTGTGCTTTTATTACATATTTTTTATGAACATTTGCTGACATAAAACTTTTAAAATTATATAATCTTAAATAAAATGTAGAAATATATTTTTAGTTGGAACTTTAGTTATTATCTTTGTTACTTTTGCTACTTCTAATATAGATTAATTTTATTCTAGTATTACTTTTCAATGTTTCTTAAAACTAGTGAGACATTTGCATTAATGGAACAGCTTGCAAATATTGCAATGAAACAGTGAGTAATCCATATTTGAGATTATTTATTTAGAAAATAAATATTTATAATTGCATAAAATCAATATTATTTAAGGTTAATCTGTGAAGAAATATTTTCCACTGATACTGAACTTGTACATAAATTAAGCAAAAATGTGCCAAAGAAACCATCCTTTTTGAAAAGAGATTTAGATGCCAGAGCTCATAGTGAAGCATATAGGTAATCATGTCAATATTTTTTGCAATAACAAATAATTACTTTTCAAAATTAACATTAGTTATCAAATGATTGTTATATCAGAATGACATTTCGTTTACCTTGCATTGAGAAGCTAGATGGGAGTACTGAATGTACTCTGTGGACACCATATAACAAGCAACATGTCTGGGGAAAATTGTATATTTCTAGCAATTATATTTGTTTTGAAAGTAGAGTGAGTTATTGCAGTTTATTTTTATTCAAATTCATTATTCTGTTTAATATACTAAATTTTGTATATTAAATATTATCTAGGTGAAAGGTCTAGTATCAGTAGTCATTCCTCTGAGAGAGTTGTGTTTAGTTGAAAAAATGGATAACAGCACAAATAGTCCAGTTGTACAAGATGCTGTATTATTGACCACAAGAAGGAAGGCAGGAATTTCTTACTAAAACAGTATTAAAATACATGAAGTAATAAATAATACTTATTTTAAAATGTTTTTTCAGACGAATTTCTTATTTGCATTGTTATCTGATCGAGATTTCGTTGTAGAGAAGATATCTGAATTGTTGGCAAGAATACCAGTAACAAAAGAGTAAGTATTACTTATAACTTGAATTATTTTACTCTTTAATAGTATTTTGTTTATTTATGAGATAAATTTAAATTATTTCATTTCTTTCACATAAGGATTGTTCTTTTGTAAGTTATTTGCAAATTTGTATTTATATAAATTAAAAATTTTATTTTTAAATATATTATCAGTTATTTCATA